>JAODGC010000007.1:3751128-3804274 GCA_027574925.1 Ecitoglossa quadriceps | reverse complement strand
TATCATCTTATCAAAATAACATCTCTCGGCTTTGCATTTGATACTGCATGATATACTCATGTAATTTTCCCTACTCATCTCTCCTGTGCACCACACTGAGCTTGTAATTAAAGCCGCGCGCAAAAAAGCGAGGAATTTCCATTTGCACCCGCGTAAATTGCGACAGGCGCAGAGCTCTTTTTCCGTCGCTGTAAGACAAACGAGCACGCAATAATAACGCAGGGATGCGCACAGACATGCCGACATCCGAACATTCTGCAAAATGAATGGCTAAACGATACCGAACGAGGCGAACGATATCGATGGGCGATGTGCGATAGTGAATGCCGATGCTGCCGCCGCCACTGCCGCCTCCGCGTTCCGCTCGTTGCGCCCATCATGCGAGATGGCTGGGTGCAAACGAGCGTGTACGACATTGCGGACATGATGACAAACGCATGTACCAATTGTTTTGATATACAGGGTCAGAGGGAAAAATCTAGCTGCTCTTACTTGAAGAAGTTTAAAAGAAATAATGTGAGGATTTAGCAAGGACGGAGTGTATTTTGATGAAGATGTTAAAGGTACCTTTGTGGGTATAGGAAGGGTTTTTGTTTGGAATACGCAATTTAGAATGCATTGTGTGCTTGAAGTGGCTGCACATTTTACTTTAATTAAATTACCCATAGATTCACACGAAATAAATCATATCTTTGCATACAACTCGCGAATTATTGTCCCATCCAGGCGTAGATCGGTTTTGATTTGCTCCACTGCGTGTGTGCACCGATTAAACAGTGATTTACGCGTTGCATACGTTCCTATGTCATCCTAACCTCCCCCGGCGACAGGCCCACAACACTCAGCGCACTCATCACGCGTGCATCCAAGCATACCGCCCCTAAAATTGATTGTCAATTTGCCACCCGTCACGATAACGCGATAACGGCCACACACAACGCTGGGGGAAAATGCAACTTTAGCATTGTGCACAATTCATCATCATTCGCGCGGCCATTGTGCTTTTTCGTTAGGTCGGCGGATTGACTAGCGTGTAAAATTATTATGTATCGATGAATTGGATATCTGTATGGTGTACTTTTATGTCATACGCGTTGTTGGCGGAAAATTGCGTGTTGGGAAAATGCGAGGTGTTTCGGCTCGTTTGACGCGTTGTTGTAAGCATGTAAGGATGGTTGCGTTGGGTATGCACGGTTTGGTAGTTAAGAGGGCGTGTGAATGAGAATATTCGTGACGAAGAAATCGCCGAGCCGCACGTGAACTACAGGCGTGGAAACATCGTGGAAAATGCCGGTAGTGAATTTTCCACGCGCTATCTAGTAGAACGTGTGTGCCACTTTTCACACGTCAGGAGTGAGTTCAAGCGGTAGCTGCCGAGATAGGAGAATATAACCTAACCTAAGTTACCAACCTGGAAACTTAACAACTACTACAAATTCTAATAAAAAAGAAATTTTAGAAATTTTAGTAAAATCTCAAATAAATAACAATAAAATTCTTTTATTTATGAAAATTTATGAACAAACGATTGTTTACTATCTTTTATTCTACTCACTATACTCTATATTTCTATGTTTTGCAACTTCTTTCTCTTTCTACACTAACTCTTTCCTCTCTATGCGCATTCCTAACCTCCTCACACTCTCTTTCTACCGCGGCCATACACTCTTACTCCCCGGCTCCCACTGCCGCTCTTTCTTGTTCACACTGTCAGTCTCACCATTCCGCACGCCCTCTCTTTATTATTAGTCAAACTATAACCTAAACATTGTATATATATATAAAATCGACTACACGATATAGTAATTAAAATTAAAGTAATTTTATATAAAAATATTACCTCTTTTATCACATTAAACCACTTTAACAGAAGTTTGGTTAAAATAAATTTACACATCTTTATTTGTTTAAAACGTCAATTTTTCTTGTGAGTTACCTAACCAAACTTCGTAACGTTGCATCTTTCGATAATTGATTACTCAATAATCAACAAAAATATTTAAATTTTTTCTGTAAAAGTCACTCTGGAAAAGTGTATTCATGGGCAATTTGAATTGAAAAAAATGAGGATTGTGATGAAACTTTTCTAATTGAAAAGTGACACTTGCATAAAATCCAACTTAGACTTTATATAATTTTCCTTATAATTTTGTCTTGGTTTAAGACATTTTTAATTGCCATGATTTTAGTCTTCTTTAAATGAATTTTCCACTATATGCAAATTTACCTTAAAGCACCTCTTAAATAATGCACAATTAATTTCCTATATAATTTCTCCAAATTTCCTTAATCACATCATTAGAATGTTCCAATCGCCAGCAACCGTCATTTGCATTTTTCTGAATTCCATTGTTTTCCCCCACCGCCTCTTGTCCTTCCGCCAACTAAAACTCTATTAATTCTATGATAAAGTACCCGCCATGTCCATTAATATCATGTACGAACATGTCTGGACATGTTTGAACAATCGCGAAACTTTTTTCCGTTTTCAAGCACAAGTGACTTTTCTACAGTTCTCCATCACTTTGCCCTATTAGCAACTTTTTCCACCGCCCAGCCGGCAAAAAAGTTCCCAATGCGCCTAAATTATTTTCATTTTTGTTTCACTCCCATTTCCATTTCTGATTTCCTCGCTGCACAGCGGACAGTTACAAATTTCCGCCTTGTGTTATAATACTCTATTTATTATTCGAAATAACAGACTCGTAAGTTTACCCTGGCCGCCGTCGTATACGCTGTCTGCATGACGAGCCGACTTTTTTCCTCCTGCCGCTTTATCCTGCGCATTTCATTTGCATTTTTCGGGCATAATTCATGCATCATTTTATACGCGCGTACAGTACGGACGTGCACGCCGGAATGAAACCCAATGTCTGCTTGCACGACACCCAAAGCTCCCCCAGAGACCCCACAGAGTGCACCCAACCAAACACGCGGCGGTGTATTTTTTAGAGTACGGACCTGTTTTAAGTCGCGATATCCGCTTCTGGTACCGAGGGATAAACACCCCATTCGCAAACACATCAAAAGCGGAAGGGCGTTGATGTCTTACAGAAAGCCGGATTTATGAGTAAACAAGCGCGAGAGTAAGTATTAAAAAATCCTAACCTTGTGTGTTTATCATCAATTTAAGCGGAGTAAATTTGGTTGCCTATATTTAGCTCATTTTATGCTCTACACATAAATTAAGTACGAAAGAGATGGTTTAAGCCTTTGAAGAGATAATTTTTGGCACACAAAGTATGATCTAGTTTTTAGTTTTAATTAGACAACACGTGTGAAAGCTAATGAGATACATACAGGGCGTCTTGTGGAGTAACAGATTGCATAACCTAGGCAACTTTAAACACTTTACTTTTCTCAATTGGCAGATATAGCAAATCGCTTTGTGCTTGGCAGCAACAACTTTCGTGGATTGGAATGTGTGCGGCGGCATATTTCAACTAAACTCTCTGATCTAGATCCAGATATTCATCTAGAATAGATCCAGTCGTGCACTTATGTAAGGAGTACTGAAATTGCTACGCTTCTTCACCAGATTGCAGTACCTGATGTTAGGCAACCCAATTAACATAACCTCTATTCTCTTCTATTTTACACCAACAAAAAGTTCAGTTTGAATTTGTAATTAATTACTTTGTTTTATTATTTGAATAGCAAAGTTTCTTTTGTTTATTAGGAAATTTTACATTGCACCTTTTACTATTGTTACAAAGGATGATTTTCTTCTAGACGCGCGTTAGCAGCAACCCTCCCAGCAGACCGAAAACTAAAGGAAACTAATTTAAGTTTTGAAATCTGTTTTCATGGGATTTATATATCGCAAACGCGCGCGCCACTTTTTTCTTGCAAGGGTTGCGCAAGACAATGAAAACAGAGGGCGTTTGCTACTGCGCGAGATGGGCAAAAGTAACTATTATCTGTTGAATTTATTTTTTGCGCCGCAAGGGAGACACGGCCACCGATGGAAATTTATTTGCTGAAACAACTTTTAACTAGGTGCTTTTCGCGTGTGTTTCGGGTGGCGGCGCAACGCACCCAAACAATTAAACATTAACGTGTAGGCATTCAGCAAGCAAACATATTTTCAATACAATTTAATTTTGAAATAAATCTCTTGTATGGTATGCATTGTGCTGACATCTATGATATCATTTCTAGTGTAATTTATTTCTTTGTTGACCACTTCACTAAGATGAGGTTAGAAGTGAGGTGCAGTATTCCAGGAAGCTAGAAGCGAGTGGTAGTAAACAGTAAACCTCTGCTGTTTGTATATTTTCATTTGCAGTGATTGAAATTGCATTTCCCAGGCAAAGGTAATAAATTAGCATAGTTAATAATTTAGGTTAATTACTGACATGTAATAAATTATGCTGGAATAATTTATTGTCTAAATATGATATTTATTATAATATCACTCAAAGAGTGTTGCTATTTTTCCCGCATTACTAGCGCAGTATTGAGGTTATGTTCAGTTAGTAGCATCGCTTCCTCCATCACTCACACCTTAGCAGTTGTGGTTACAAAATTAATAGAAACAGGGTTTGACTTTATTTCACATTCCTCCTGAGTTCCAGAGTTGGCTTCTTTGGAGTAATATTTGTCCCACAATTTGAAGAATTGGCTGTGGGGGAAGAAGATGTTCTTCAAAGGATGTGGTGATTGTAAGAAGGAAAAGCTATTTTTTAAATTTGGTCAAATTCTATTATTTGGAAGAGATCAATAAGCTAAGACAACATTTGGACATAGTGTATAAACCATACAGGGAACTAAGGTTTTCCTCTAAACAATTAAGTTGGCAAGGACGATCCTCGTAAATATATACCAATGAAGATTGTGTATATTGTCACTACTTGAATAGGCAACCTTCGTGTATTTTGAATAAAACTCAAAATCAATCATCATTGATAATCTTACGAATGAAATCAAATTATAAAAATGTAAGCGTGTGCAGTAAAGTGGATTATTTATCACCATCCCGAAGAGAAGATTGTGAAAACTAATAAGTTGAGGATTGACGACAAAGGGTAATGCGATAAATTTCTGGCGAGTGCGGCGCATTAAAATGCGTGCGAAGCTCGCAAAGTGCGCGGAAGTGGCGCCCAAAAAGGACGCAAAAGGCACCGCCGACGATAACACTCGCATTTCTATAGAAATTCCGCGCCGCCTCCAACGCTTGGCTGGGAATTATTTTATTGCCCGGCGAAATTCAATTCGTCGACACCGGTCGACATTCGGAAAAGTAGGTAATCACGTAAAAATAATTTGCTGTTAATATTTCAACACTTTATTAAGATAACGATAGGAATTCTAATGTCAAACATACACTGTGTTCGATAGGCCGGAGTAAGAAGCACAGTAATAGTCAAAAACATTTCCATTATCAATTTCATTCTACAAAATCTAATCAAATTGAAACAATTGTATGCTCAACACGTTATATGATTTTACATATTTTGTCAGTTAACCACATTGTATATATACATTAGGCTGCAACTAGCAATACAGTTTCTTAATGCGTATCCATCTCTGAGCGACTCTCGGGCGAATAGATGGCGCGCATATGTTTGTTAAAGTTGAGTGGAAAGTGTGAGAAATGCGCGCGGAATGTGGAATGGTATTGAGAGAGTTTTTACATTGGTGGAGGCGGTAGAAGCGGCAATGATCTATGACTACGGAATGGCTGCTGAATTTGTAAAAACGTCGCCGGCGCTGCGGAAATCAGTTCGATTTGATTTGTGATGTCGAGGCATGCTCTTCGTCACGGAAGCACGTAATGTATACGAATCATTATTTGAATGCCAATACTAAATTAAAATTAAGCGGATTAAGAAGTTAAAGGATTTGCATTGTTTCATCTTGATTTAAAGTGAAGCAAGTGACATTTTCGAATAAAGCGATTTTATTCAGAAAATTGATTTTATTTATTAATATTAACAGAGTTTGGAGTATTTTATTGCATAAATAGATTAACTAATAGCTTATGCATAACTCTCAAGAAATATATTTCCCAATTGTTAGTTACATTTGAAGAAAGTGAGTAATTAGTTGAAATGTGGTTGATTTAAACTCAGCTTTAGGTTGATGTCACTGTAACAAAATCAATAATTGACATAGTAATTTTTAATTTTTGCAGTTTATTTTTGTCAAGAATAAAGTTAATTAATTTGACTTTCATATGCAAAGAGAAAAAATAGAAAATGTTTATTAAGTTCTGTGTTATCTGGCTTTAAGCTGGGGTATGAATTGACAAATCAAAGGGAAATTTTCGTCTACGCACAAGAAAAACGCAGATAACTTGTGAACCAAAAAAGTTATTAAAATTCTGTAACAAGATTAAGAAAGTAGATAAACTTCTGATTATATTAGATATTTTTAATTGTTTAAAATAATTTCTGCACTAACTTAAATTTGCTCAGAAAATTTGTCGTGTCTGTTTGGGCTAAACACAACCAACAAAGACACTTTTAGGTTATGATCAAATAAAAAATACTTGTAATGTTTATTTTTACACCAAATTAATGCAAGTTATAGATGAATAACGGTACTTTTGGATGCTTTTAAAATATTTATATTTTAACAAGAATGAAAGATGTTATTGATGTTTAAAGTTTGATTTTATCTCTTGGTATTAATGTATCTTCTTCAAATTATGTCTGTAACACGTTTTTATATCTGATAAATAAAATATTTTTTGATGACATCTTATATTACATTCCATAAAATATCCCACCAATTTATTCAATTTGAAGAAACCGTCTCCGAAACCGAGGACATTAACACCAATCTTAATATAATATTTCCACAATTTCCTTCTAAGTTGCAGGCACATGTCACATTCCGCATTCAATTTCAACAAATTTTGATATATTGCATTATTTATGGTCTTCCCCTTTCCGCCCCGAACCCCCCGAACCACATTCATTCAAGCAGTACACGCGTGACATTTTACACTGCCGTCGCCACTGCGAATTTAATAGCCGCCAATAAAATTGCGCTCCTTTTCGATGAAATGATGAAAATTTTATTTTGGCCGCCCACGACATATTTCTTTTTTAGCTATCGTTACTTGTGCTTCTTGCCACTTTGGAAGCTGTCGCGTATCATCTCATATGCGGTATGCAACCAAATAAACACTCCATGCAGCATAAATGTCGGAGAGGTTGCAAACGTCGTGAATAAAAGCGCGTAAAAAATCAAACAGCACACGGAATTTATTGTCAAGTATATAGTAGTTTATTTGGGTCAATCATGATGGTGGCGGCGGCAGAAGGATGATGGCGTAAATAATATCCATATGGTTTATGTACTTTTTACACCTTTCCTTCGGCACCTTGATGGGCTTGATAAAATATCCATTTATGTGTGTCTTTTTTGCTATTGAGGCGGCAGCAAGCTTGTGTGCGCTGTTTTGTTCGGTGGGTTGCGTTCGTGTTTACTACTCATTCGAATAGTGGTGCATATATTCATTTCTTTTCTCGCACCGCAAACACAATCCGATGGAGGCTTCAATCCGGAAGGCAGGGTGACGGTGCAGAGTATCGATGAGACTAGGGGGGTGTATTTTCTGTATTTGCGCTGGTGGCTGGTATGAAACAAATAAAATAAACACGGATCGTAACGCGGACGAATGGGTACAAGGAAATGTTGAATTTGCGCCTTTTATGGCAGATGAAAGAGGCGGAAAGACTGGAAATCTTGTTTTTCATATTACCTTTACACATATTTATACATAAAACAGTTGGTGGGAAAAAAATAAATTGCAAGAATATACAAAAATAGCAAATAAAGAGGAAAATATTGATAAAATCTACCATTTTAAGGTACTTCTACTACACCTAATTGATTTTATGCAGATTTCTCAACTAAATTTTACAATTTAAAAAACACATCATAAAAGTTAAGTATATACAAACAACAAATTCAACTTTTGTATTCAATTTAACCTCATAGTTTAACCACAAATAATTTTTTAAAGGCAAAAAGCTGCAAGCACGTGACATCCATATCTTCCTTATCTACTTCCACTCATTACTGCGCCTATACTTCGTCTCTTTTTAGCAGTTTACATTCAAAATTTTTAACATTAAATTACAAGCAAACTATTTACTTAATATCAGTGCATGTTCTAAAAAAATATTGCTTTGGATATCTATTAAATAAAATTAATTTCAAACCATATAGAAATACAACCAAAACGGTTCTAATCAACTGCTAATTATTTCCTGGTATTAGCTAATATTTTGGTAATGAATTACAATGTTTAATTAGTACTTTTTAAGAGTAGAAGGTCTACAAATGATAAATCCAAATTTATTGCTGCTTTGAAACTATAGTTTAGCAACAAGTAACTTTTAGAAGAAAATCGCTGCGTCACTTTACATGACATTATCTCCCTCTACTTCCTCCCGTGCAATTTGTATCTTCCCTCTTCTTCTAGCAGTTGACAATTCAAAAGATATCAAAATTAAATTGCAGAAAAAGCAATAAAACATCATCGATCAACCTTTTGTAGCATCAGATGTCTATTAGATGTCCACTTTAAGAAAATCTTTTCAGTCTTTAAATTAAAAACATAAATTTCAGTAATAATTTATAAACTCAGATTAGTTTTTAATCATAAGGTAAACTGAAAATAAGCCTGTAATAACAGTAACTTCAATATCTTCCCCATGAAACCGTAAGTTTAACACAATCACAAAACCTAATCAAAACTTGTACCTCACTTTTAACGCTTTTCCTTGTTATTCCTGCCAATGATGCCCTTCATCGCTCCCTTGCTACCCTGCTGCTCGCTATGGTCTCTTTGGCAGTTGTTGGTAATGTTGTAATTGTTGTTTGCAATGCCGGTACGTTTGTCATATCGACTCAGTGTCAGGAGCGCCTTGGCACCGTAACGCGAGCTAATAATTTGAGCCATCACACGAAACGAAATGAAATCAAATGAACAAATGAATGCCGACCTCCGCCCCACGTCGACAGACACGACACGTGTGAACGGCGGCAGGCAAAACTAGATAGGCAAATCCGTAGTGCCCACCTGGCAGGCGACTTTTGCGATAAGCCCACTGGCATTAGTTAATAAGCTCGGTGATGGATGCTTTCGCATTGCTAATGAGGTTTTGTCATGGTATACCTGTACCCATAAGGAAAGTGCATTTTTAGATCTTAATTACTTGGAGGTTATTTCATGAGGAAAGAGAATAAAGTATTATCATGAAATTGTAATTATATCTACAAAATTGAGAAATATATTTAAGCAATTTTGGAATAAATTATCCAGGATTGAACCACCTGGAACATCCCACACAACGATCCCTACTTGTATAACCTCATTTTTATTCCTTTTCTAGACAGCAAGATATTTTTGACAAGTGCATCTTTGAAGTTTTCTGTAAATTTGCTCAAGGCAACCTTTAACATGAACAACTTGAGAGCGGCTAGCAAGTTTTGCCATCTATGGACTGTCAAATGACCGCCGCTGCTAGGCGCCGGCAGGGGTGATGAGGGAGCACAGCAGCCGAATGTCACGGAAGCGGAACCGCATCAGTATTCATGATGGTTCGACTTGTCAACCGCGGCGAAGGGACGGGTCAACCGCCTCGGCGCGCACTGCTGTCGAAGTCGCTAAATTGCGCCCATTTGTAAAACATTCCTCTTCACATCACGGCCAGCCAAAGAATCCAAAGTTCGGAAAACATGCTTCTCTCTTTCACAACGTGAATTCACTGTGAATATAGGCAACTCAGTCTACAGAAAACAAGTCACTACGTTAGAGACACATGTATGATGTATAATTGGTGGCCTATCTGTCTTTGAATATTATATGACTTGAAGCGCATAGAAGTTGGTTGTTTTCGGTAAACTCACTTTCTCTCTTAACACAAGATTGTGTTGTGCTGTAGTTGACCGGCTATGAATCAGTCGAGTGTGTGACGCCAATTATAGCGATTACCGAACTAATAGCCAAGATGTATCATGGCTTCTTGTGCGTGGTATTAATGGGTTGCCTAACTTGCAATCAGCTCCGCGGATAAAAACACAATTTCCCGCCGGCCAACGCTTCATGTTAGAATGACAGCGTGTAATTGAAAATCGATCAGAGTGCGAATGTGCGAATGGTGTTGTACTTTTGTCGGTACGTATGTCATCTTCATAAGTGGCAGCAAAGTGCGTTCAAAATTGAAAATTTACTGCATCATAAACTCCCCATTTTGCGCCACATTAATCGGGAAATTAAATAGGCGGCGCAAGCAAGTCTATTTATAATTTATCGTTTGTGGCGTCGTCTCAATGACTTTACGTTTTAATTTCGCATCATAAAAGCAGAGGAGAAATGTGATGAAAATGGGAAGATGTTATTAAAAGTTGACACATATACTGACTTAATTCGAATTTCTAAATTAAACACAAAAGGAGCTATGAATTCGATTTGACGATATCAAGTTAACCTAAAAAACACATTAGAAACTCAATGGTGTTTTCCTAAAACAAACAAAATAAAAATTAAAAGAATCTTTAATTTTTTGCCAGCCTACAGCAATTGGTAAATAAAATTTTAATTTTATAGATTTCTAACTATGCGTAGAACAATACTAAATAACAGGCAACGTCGCAAATTGACGTTTTCTTAATGTAAAATCCATTATAACTATTAAACGACAATAGATATTTAAATTAGTTAAAAACACTAGGAAAGTTGATTAAATTAATCAACTTGTTTTTAATTCATTACTTTAAATAATAAAAAAATTATTTTGATTTTTCTAAAAATAAAAGTAAGAGAATAGTATATAAGATGATATATTTCTAACCTAACCTAAAAATATCAGAATTCTATTAATTAATTTTTTTGTGTCAAATTACGTAATAAACCCTCAACAATTTATTGCATCACATTAATAAATAACGAATATTTATCGAATCAAATAATACTCTTTTGTCTATTTCACCTTCTTTTATTCTGTCACTTCTGACAATTCATAGAAATGCAAAGACCAAGAGTGAATAACATGCAACGTCGCAATTCAAAGTTCTAGTAAACTAAAATTCGGAATAACTATGAAACCACAATAGATATTTTAATTCTGTAAAAACATTAAAAAAGTAGATTAAATACTAAATCAGATTGTTATAAACAATGTATCCAAGTAAACTAATGTGTTGCATAAATCTTACGAGAAACATATGCTTCAGTTTTAATTTACGTAAATTAAAAAATACTGTCATTGATCAGTGAAAATACAAGTTAATATAACATAAAAGGAAATAAATGTACTTTCAACTGCATAAATAATAGTATCAGCTTGGTGATTATAATCTATGGTTTTCCAAGAAAACTCTCGCTTTGTTGTTCAACAATAAATTAAAATTATTTGCTTATTTAAACTTTGCCTGTCAAATGTCACTTCCTCGTTCAATGTCGCTTCGCCCACCGTCAATTTGTAATGATATTATTGTTTCAAACCGAGCACTAAATTTCCATCAACCCTTGTCACGTTGAAAAATCTCTCAGCCAACTTTTTCGTTTCCACATTTTTCCGCGTGTTATATTTATTTTACTATAAAAATAAAACTTATAGAAATTTATATCACTCGTGGATTATGAGCATGATCCCCAGCCGCCCCTTGCGTCATGAACACGTGCGAACTCTAGCACCGGACAACATAATTGGGCGCATTAATGTGCAATGCCGAGCACGTAGCCGCTGAACGCCGCCGCCTCTTTCGTCGAGTGTTTAATGTTTGGGAATGGCCATAAATATAATTATGGAATGCCACCTCCCAATATAATCCGATCCCAATAAACCGATAATCTTATTAAGGCGCGAAATAAACTACAACGTTTGATGGAAATATCAGATTGAGATTTTAGGAGGTAATCATTTATTTAGAAACTATTGCCACCCAAAACAAATATGGCAGAGTAATTTATAAAAATATGATCTATGATCTTGTCAATTCAACTGGATATCTTAGAAAACGCGATGGAATTGATGATTAATTCATAGCAGTACCAAGAAATCAACAAATTTGGTATTATTTATCAATGCTTTGAGTTGGTATTTTCCAGAAGTAAAGTCAATTAATGTGACATCAATATACTAGAAGCAAAAATTTATAATATATAATAATTAGTTAGTAATAAATTCTCAAAGTTGGTTAAGTAAATCTTACGTCGCATATTTATGTTTATTTTATATAACATCCCAAATAACTATTGACCCACAACAGTTATGAAAATTCTGTGAAAACATTTGAAAAGTAGATTAAATACTGCATAAATTTATATCAAATACTTTAAACTAATTCGTAAATCTATGGCTTAAATCATTGAAAACAATTTTACTTCTCGTTGGGTCTAAGTAATATTGACTCTGCAATTGTTTACATTTATTCAAATTTAAAATACTTCCTAGAATAATTCTGCAACCAAAGTAACACCAAATGTAAAGAAATAAATACACTATAAAATAGCATTTAGATAATTTACTTATCAACAATATAATCAGAGATATTGTCCTTTAAACTGATTCTACTTTCCCAGATTTGTGTCTTTTCAATATATTTCGCTAAATTTAACATATTTGTTGTAACATATGGGTATATCTTCCTATAGGCAGCATTCCAATATGCTACGTTTCAATACAAACCCCTTTGAGCAAGAGGGGTTGAAAATTGGTTTTGCATGCAACACGTCGGAGCGCGTCCTGGCTGTGGGTTGGGAGAACGTGCGCATCGCACCATTAAAAAATTAATAGCTACGTATTGTACGCAGACATGTCCACCCCCGGGTGGCGGCACACACACCGAAAATGATTTAGCACCAACGCCGCATATCGGCCGCGTCTATAAATCCGACCGAACGTGTTAATGTTTTGTACGTTTTTAATGATCGACCCATTACGTTCGGTTTCCAAGTTAGATGCCACCGCCAGGCGCGGTGAAAAAAACAACCGCAAAGGATTGCCGACGGTGGCGATGGCTGGACATAGGACAGCAGCACATAAATTCATTCGCAGACAGACACCCTGTGCTCATTTGCACCAAATGAATCCCCGGGAAAACAGGAAGCTGGGAAAAGGAGCGTGAAATGCGGTGGAAATCTAAAAAACGCACTGGAATTAAAATAGTGCCGAGTGTAGATATTTACACGGCACGAGTGCTGGAAATAATTAAAATGCTCATAAAATCCACTCGCTTGTATGTGGCTTTCACCTTCAGACTTGCCAACATAATTTCGCTGGTTTTTGTGCTTAACCTTCGCGAGGGCAGCCGCTGATGGATTTCATGCCTGATGTAGTCATTCACTCCCGGTGAGGGAAAAGCGCCGTCGACTGCGCTAAAAACGGACACAACGCATTAAATGTGCACGTAAACATCGATGGGTGGTTTACGGCCACGCCGTCATCGTTAATTGCTTGCGACCGGTCGTTGGCGGGCGACACGTCGCGTGCAAATTGGACTTTGCTGAGGGGCGGGTGGAAAAAATTCCGCAGTGGTGTCGAGCGCATCGTGCGCACCACTAACTAAAATTCGTTTAGTCGCCATATTGCAATTTGCATGCCGGAAAAAATGCATCAATTCATATCCAACTAGCTTTTTGCACTTTGCACAAACAAAAAAATGCGAATGAATTAAAGTTTATTTCAACTGAGTTATTGGACTATTTTTGCTTTGGGCGCGAATGGGAGGGGAGTGGGAGGAATATTCAATTTCGTGTGCTAACAACGTAAGAATCGAATTACGCGCGCGCGCGAAATTGTCGGTAATTGTGCAATTTCCACGCCACACTTGTACGACCGGAAGTTGATGCAGAGAGGGCGGAAATGCGGAACAAAATGCTTTTGTCCTGCGCGAGATTACAGCGTTCATTAATTATCTATTTCCGGCATTGTGATGACATTAAAAATCGATTTGATGTGTCGATCATACAGATTGCAGCCCACGAAGGCCCGAATCATATATGGTTTGATTTGGTGTGAAATTAACAACGGAATGCCTTTGAAATGCTTACAAACTGAATATTAAATTCCTGAATAGAAGCATTCCCGAACGTGCCACTTTCCAAGAATGAACCGCAAAACGAATCGCAAATTGTTTGATGAATGATTGATTGATTGGTATGTTAAGAGAGCTGAAATATCAATAAGACTGCAGAGCAATGCTAGGCATGTGATGTGGCGGAAAACACTGCCATGTTTAAACCCTCAGGGTCACACACAAATGACGTACTTGAAGGAAGAGAAAAAATGTTACCAATTCAGAGTGGAATGCAATTATATTTTATTGAATTACTCATATTCAAAGTATACAAAAGAGAAGAATTTTATTATTAAATTATCAATTGTAAATAATTCCTTAGAGCAAATAATTAAAAAAATGTCTCAGTTGTGGTATGCAACCGCGCAATATTGGTTGCCTACCTCGATAAAGATCAAAAGAAGATCAATGTGAACATTTCAGAATATTAAACAGATTAATGAAATTTAATAGGATAGTCAGTACAGAAAAGAACTCAAATCATGATTTATGTAATAAAAAGAACCCAATGGTGTTCTTTGGTATCATTTATCACTGCTTCTAAAAACGCTTTGATAATTCTCTTTTTGGCAATTGGTTGCAGTTGTAGTGCAGCAGTTCTCTAGTGTTTTCCCAGAAATAAACTTGATACATGTACTCTTATCACCCTTGCAACATCCGGAAAGCACTTGAAACTGCGATACTGAGTTCAGAAATGCGTGGCAATTGTGCCAAAGTATAATTTACTCCTTAAAATGTCACAAACACTCTTCGTCGCGTAATACAAGCAACAATATCTTTTTCATCCCATGGTCTACTTCCATTCTTGATTCAGTTTCAATATATAAATAGACTACATCATAATGAATGCTAGAATCCGGTATAATTTCCATTCAGATTTGCATCCTTTGGCTTTGTGCCATTTTTGGCCGTTTTTAAGTGTAATTGAATAAAATTAATATCCTCAACTCTAACCACACCTCTGGGACAATTCGTGGCGTCGAGCGTAATTACAATAACGCGACGTTCAAGGGGCACTACTCGCCGGATGCCCTCAATGTCTCGACCCTTTTTTTCCGCTTTGCGCCGTGCATTCCGGCAAGTAATTCAACATGTTGCCAAAATTTAGCAAAGCACATGTTTCAACATGCGTGCGACATAATTTTGGCTCATATCAAGTAATTGTCATTCCAGCATTTTTATTGTGAATATATAGCCTATAGAGTGGGATGCTGAAACGTGCAGCATCCGAATAAATTCGACAAGTTTTCTTGTCGTCCGTCCACTCGTTAGGCTTCGCCGCCACCGCCGCACCAGCTGGCGGGCGTGCTAATGCACGAGCCGTGTTAGCGCGTCGCGGAAATCGCCTTTGGGTGCGGACGCACGACCCACTTCGCCGTCAACTGGCATGCCGAACCCTTCCGCGCGTCGTATGCATTCGGTTTCCGCGTCGTTTGGCATCTTTTACACACGTCTACTACATCCCCACCCACACATTGAGCCGCCACATACTGCAAACTAACCCAGGCACACTGTATAATGCCCATGCACATACACCTCATAGTCAAGCTCAACACGCATGTAAAGTTGCTTCTTACCCTTTCTATGCCTCTTGTGTGGTGGCAAGTCTGGCATTTGCTAACGTAACGCACAGCGTGAAAGAAGTAAAGCAGGCAAAAAGGTAACAGCAAGAGGAGGAAAAGTGGAGGAAAGCGCCTTAGTGCGTGCGACACATGTGCATACAGTGTACATGTGTTGAGGTGTGTGAAGACCTATGCCATGCGGACCTATGCAGCCTGTTTACTTCGGTTTACATTCGGGGAGCTTTTCCCTATTGCTTTTAGTCCAAATTTACTCTAATGCTGGTGAACGCGACACGAACGCGCTCGAAATTGTCACGCCGAAGGTGCACAGCGTATATCACGTCCGACGCCTAACTTTATGCAATCCAACGTACACATTCAACTGTATCAACTGTTGACAACCAAAAACACTTTAACGATTTATTATAACTAATAGGAATGAAATAAACTAATAAAACAAAGTAGATAATTAACGCAATTGAAAAGTATAAACATAAAATAATACCTTATCTCTAACAGGCTAGGAAAATCAAAAATAAGCAACCCAATTTTCAAAAACAAGATATTAACACTTATAACAAAAAATTATCATTAATAAATAAAACAAGAATAATGTAATGAAATATTTTCATGAAATATCAATTCAGAAACAATTAAAACATAATACAAGTAAAATACATGCCGAAAAGTATGCAACACATACAACATATTTTATCAATTGACTGTAGACAACTAGATTTACTTCAAAACTTTATTTTTTCTTCAAAACACCTAAGAGAACTAAAGAAATCAGAAATAAAATACTTAGTTTTGTTATTAGTCATCATAATACAAGTAAAATTAATTTTAGGCAACCAACCGTTCTAGAATATTCTCTCTCCATCATGAGTCAACCTAACATAAACTCTACTCATTATGAAATTGACATTTTGATATTTTTATTTACATCCTAGATTCTACTTGATTAAGAATTGAAGTATTATTATACACCTACATAGTTAACAAATTCCTCTTGATAAGAATAAAATCCAGTATCTGCGAAAAATGTCCCCCCACACAGTTTGAGCGTAATATAATTGAAATCTAATGTGAAATTAATTGTAGACAAGTATGATTTATCGCAACTGTTTTCAGCTTCGTGTTATCAATTATTAATTCATGCCGTTGACGACAAGCGCGCCCCCTTTAAGCACACGCAAGGATGTAAATCATAATATGCCCTAAAAGAAAATTAGAAAGCTGGAATACCACCACAAGCACCACGATATAAATCACAATAATTTTGTTCCAATAGCTCCAGATGTTTGGATGATAATAGCTGGTAACAACTATTTGCTGTTGGTAGTAGAGCTGTAACACTAAGCAAAACATTAAAACACCACAATGTGCTATTTAGCAAGTCTAGTCGATGCCAGTAGATTCACTTACCTCAAACAATAATTGTCGAACGTTTTCGGAAGTTGGGTCGTTTCGCTGTTTGCGCATATGTTCATAATATTCGCGTATCTGGAGTGCGGCAAACATCTCTTCAAACAACTCCTCGTTTACCCTTCTCTCTTCTCCGCCCTAACTATTCCTTCCATGAGAAATGCTAGTAGCTCTCCTTTGGCTTACTGTTTCTACAGTGGTGCTGGTGGTACTTTACCACTCCATCATCTACACTGCAGATAGTCCGTAATGTCTTGGTCAGAATGCTGGCGTAAATTGTTCTGCAAATTGTCCTCGGAATGTTTGCGTCGCTACCATTTGCAAATCATGCACATGAACATGACTACCACTGTGGACTGAGGACTGTGTGCATTGTAAGGGTTGATGCTGGTCCTATTGTTGACTGCTTGAAGGATTGTGCTGAAAATGCAACTGTCGACTTGTGATCGAGGATTATTTACTAATCAAACACTGAACGTGAAGTGAAACTCAATTGGAGGTTGGAAGTATTCTGGTAACATGTGTGTTAAAATATTTTCATGGCTGAGTACAAAAAGGGAAAAGCAAAGAAATTACAATTTAAGAACGAATTGCGATAATATTTTGAATTGGGGATTTTATTTACTGTAGGCAACCACAGTCACCTTTAACAAGTTCCAACTAATTCCTTACTAGTTTTATCAAATTAATAATTTTTTAAATCAGTTATGATTTAACCTAATCAAATCTGATTAATTAATTTATAAAATTTATTATTACAAATTTCAAAAACTTTTTCTTACATTTAAACAAAATTATCAACATTATATTACATTTAATGCGCATTAACTGTTTACTAACAATATACCATTAGTGTTTCTAATAATTTTAATTGCTAACATTATTTCATTGAATAAAACTCAAGCATAGAAATTGGAATAGGAAAATTGAAGCCAATGTTTCGTTCAGGACTAAAAGCTGTTGTACGTTTAATGTAGGCAACCAAAACAACACCCCAGCAAATTGTCTGAATATTTGCTAGCAAATTAAATTAAACATTATCAACATTAAGATTCTTGCAGAAGGTAATATAATAACTATAAATGTAGAAAACTCAAATTGAGAATAATAGCATTTAATTCCAATTGCTTTTGTTGCATTCAAATGAAATTAGAAAGACTTAATTGAAATTGATGCCAAAATAATTAATGGTTTATCAATAATACATTGTTAGTATGTTTAGTAGATTTGTGTGAAGAGTTTTAATTGCTATATTTCACTCTTGTCACTTTATTATCAATTTTAAATGACGCTTTTGTAAATGTTTTGTTTACAATAAAATGTATTCAATATGCCATATCAATTGTTATAATTGTAACAATCATATTCACTTAATATATATTTATTGCGTCTATTTTGATCGAATATAAGCGATTAAAGGTATTTTAACGTATGCAACTCTATCAGCATATTGTATCTGCATTTCAAAGTCGATTTTGCTCCCATTTCAGCATTGTGTTGTGAAATAAGCAAATATTAAGCAAAAGCCTAAATATGAATTATTAATATTGTTTATTGTCTCCTCGTAGAATTCAGCAAATACATTAAGTTCCCAGCCGAAGGAAGGAAAGCAATTTATTAGCGCGTTACTAGCATTTTGGGAGCAATAAAATTATGCAACAAAACACGAATAGCGGCCGTGTTTCGAACGGCGACGAATTTATATCTTCGCGCGCCGCCACCACTTCATAGCGATATTTTACAAAAATACAAAATTACCCCCAGGTCTAGCGCCTCCTGCTGTGCGCACTATGATAAAGAGAGAAAAACGCAAGGTGGAAATTCAGCAGACGTCTTCTCGCCTGCTGTATATATTCATTAGATTCAGGCGCACCCGCCACCAACTTGTAGCATCTTCACTTCACACCTTTTACATCTTTACAGTTTCCCACAACTTGTGCTTTCGCGCGGTGGAAATTCATTCATTTTATTCGTTCGACGCCTTTTTTTCTCGACGCGTTTGCCTTTTTGGGTACGCGAGCTATCTCTGACGTTTCATTTTCGCTCTGCGAAGGCGGCGGCAGCGGGGCGGCTATGTGGAGACACGACACGGTTCTTTACTTTGCGAGTTTAGCGGATTTCTGCGTCGAACAGAGGAACACGTAGGTGCAAGTGGCGCTTTTTACGGATCACATACAGGATGGTTAGAAACTCGCGTGCAAAGAAAAGAAATAATCGAAGAAAGAATATCAAATTGAATCTAAACTTGTCATTGTGTTATTATAACGAAAGCGTACAAAAATGTCACAAACTCACAAGTTGGGAGGAGGTTTCTGCTTCGAATCAAAAGTAATGTGTGCATTGTTTTGCAAATGATGATCAAATTAAACCGTCTGCGTCTGGCAAATCATGTGAAATTCTGCGCACTTTGCATTCCTCGCGGAAAATCAGTTTGATATGCACGAGCGAGCATGAATTCGCGGCGAGTCGAGACTGACTCGATTTTCCATGCTCGGCATCTATAGTTAACGGAGTTTCTGAAGCGCCGAAGAAATGCGCTTGCTGAAGGAACACTCTTTGCATGACTTTCGCAGTTTTTTCGGACTGTCTGTTGGTAGAAGCATGGGTGGATAAATACAACAGTCGGCAACAAGTTGACAAGTTGACAATCTTAATCGATTCGAGGAAGAATTGGGAACAAAACAAGACTAAGTTGCCTAAATGGATGATGATGGGTTATGATAACAATGAGTAATTATTTCTTGTATATTTTTGGATAAACTAAATGGTAAAAGAAATGAGTATTATTTTTAACACGAATTTTCATTTTTTGAGTTATTCAAAGAAAATGTGCGAAATATTTTAGGTTAAGAAAGTTGCCTACCTTTAAGTTACTATAAAGAGTGTAAGGAAGGTTTTAGAGATAATAAAAATACCAGATAAATTGAAAACTAAATGTTGTTCTACAAATAAAACCCAAGTCAATTTTTATTATTTGTGGCCACTAGAATATTAGGTTGAAGCGTTACAAAATTTAAAAAGAATTAATGAATTCGCTATTTCTAAAAATTTTTACAGAGTTCTGATATCGGTAGTAGCTCAAAAGTTGTTTATGATTTTCTTGTAATAATATTTAAAATTCCAAAGCACAAATCATTTCAATTATGTATTAATTACCCAAAAATTATTAATGATAGCATAATTGTCATTATTACAAATAAAGGATATATTAATTTACTTTTCTTTGTGTTAGATATCGACTGACATAATTATCAATTTGAATATTGGATGGAATTGTACAGTTGAATAACTTAAAATCTTAGTTTGCAAAAGTACCAGTAGAAAATAAGATTTAATAAATTAATAGCTCATAATATATAGTACATAACCAATAATAAATGTAAATTGAGTATTTCCTTTTAATAGCAGAAAACACTCTTTATAGTATTTCCGTTTAATACCCATTAAAACAAAAACAGGTTGAATAATGTTTTGAGCGTTAGAGAAGTTGCCTACCTCAAAGCACTAAATTTCTTAAATAATAAAACCCCAAATTTATATCGAATTGATTGACTTGTAAATTAATACCGTGCCATAAAAAGCAGCATTTCTAATTGGAAATAAAATAAGCACCCACGTCGTGGTCGATAAATCACCGCATTAAATTTAAACTGCAGCACATAAAACGGATTAAAGCACTTTCGTCGAACAATACAACATCAGCGCGTTATATTTATAGCCCTTCGATTTACAAATTTTATGCCGTTGCTAATAAAATGCCCAGGATTGATTTCATCGCTATTGAATGCAAAAAATATTCGCATCTATTCTCGAAGATGACCTCAGCGATGATTGAAATCCAAGTTGTTTGCCTCCAGTGTAATAGTTTTGCGCGGGTGTGTACTTACTATGCATTCGATTGCATTCGTCATTCATTGTAGATGCTAATACTTTAATCTTGAAAAAAAGCGCCGCCGCCCGTGGACAGTGACATGCGCGCTTTTGTTGCGTTTTGGAAGGCATTGTCGACAATAATTTTATTCGCCGCCACGTCGCCGCCACTTGCCATGCTGCCGGCGGAATTAATCCGTACAGCTGTGAAATATACGCTTGCTTTCTTGGAGGCGGCGGTGGCGGTGTGCGCGTTACTGGCGCAATCTGGCTAATGTAACTACATTATTAATCGTGTGCATTGCACTGATTGAGATGGTGCTAAGCTTCATCGTCATGGATTCAACGCAGGGACTAACTATAAATTGTTTATAATTAATATATAGAAATAGTAATGTTACATACTCGGTGAAGCAAGGTATCAAGCATATACTTGCTTTTTTAAATAATTAAATTAAAATTTGCAGAAATAAAATCAAGCATGTTATGATTTATGTCACTTTGATTTCAAAGTTTAATATCTCCTCTAGTTTACATTGGAAGTTAATCATCTAAATATTATTTAAAAGCACACTTATTCTTCTATTTTTGCTGTGAATTTTGTTTACATAGCTCAATTACAAGTATTTTTTAATAAAATAAATATAAAACGTTACAATGCATCTTAATCAGATCAAAGTTAAATTGAAATTGATTATTTAACAGCAGAATTCAACTAATTTGAGATATTTCAAACAAAAAGTAAATTTGGTATTTTATTTACTTTCAGAATCTTTTTACAGAATTCTGTTATCTGTGGTGGTTCAAGAGTTATTTACGATTTTATAGTAACAACGCTTAGAATTCCTTTGAGGTTAGATTCCAGTTCAATAAAAAATCACATTCTGAATATTAATTACGCAATAATCATTAAAGATAACTAATTTTTTGTTTTGGTATAAGAAAGCTACATTAATATACATTCACTCTACAAAATATAAAGTCGTAAAATTATTAATTACAACCTTAATTATTATTTTTTCGGTATCCTGTCAAATGTGAATCTCATTTGAGCTTATATAAGTTGAAGCGGAATTTATCATATAAATCAGCTAGATACAACAAAACATCACTATTTGTCCAAGAACATTAATTATTCCGGTATTCAAACAAATCACGACCACCTCTACACTGCAACCACTAACCCAACTACTAACCCTATGCGAAATCACTGAATAGGAGAGTATTTCAGAAATCTCTCATCATGTGTTGCCTACCTCTGCACAACCATCTCCATAGCAATAAAAATAATTAGCATCCATTACCTCTCCGCTTAATTACATATGTAATGCCCACCCAGCTGCAAGCCTTCACACACTCTATTAACCTTCCGCAGTGACATGAAACTAATGCTAATTCGCTGATTAACATTCACCTGGAATTTTTTGACCACGCTGCTTGCTCCCGTCACATGAATATTTAGGTTAGTGATGCTGGCCCGTGGAGGCATACGGACTTTCCGAAGTGCAGCGCGTGCTTAAATTTTAATGCGGCTCTGCCCGTCGAAATTACCCGCCTCCGTCGTCGTTGCCGGCGGTAATGAAAACAAATAACCAACGCGAATTTACTTTTACACTCTGTGTACGCAGTATATGCAGCACGTAGTGCATTGCAAATGAAGAAAATGCAGAGGAAACACACAGGCAATGTTCTGCTGGTACTTTTGTGGTTGGTGGAAATTTAACTGGGGCGTAATTAGATTTCGGCCTCGTCTTAAATTATGTATTAATTACGCTAATGCTTTTTCGCACTGTCTCGCATCGTTACACATGCAGCGCCCTCTTATTTTGCACGCAAGAATTTGTGGCTTACCCCAATCTTATTGCGTTTAATTCAATTAGTATTATACTCTGCGTAATTAGCTTCAATAATTATGTTTATCTTAATATAACCCCAATGTAAACATAAGGCAAGAGGGTGCCAACTGCCTAGATCTGCGTTTTATTCCTTAATTTCAATTGCAATACGCGGCAACCAACTTTACATAACCCCAAGCATTGCTGCGGTGACAAAGTAGCAACTAATTAACTAATTAAGTGTCGCTTCTATTGCCCATGCTGCAAAAATACGCTAATATTGTGGTGGTATTGTTACAGATGTTAATATGGTTGCTGAACCGAAACCACACCAAACTGGCAGGAAGAGGCAGAATGTAGCCAAAACCGGAAATGATTGGTGAGTTATTGACTGAACATGTTATAATTCTGTTAGTAGTATGCTGAGTGTAATATATTAAAAACAAGAAATGATTTTGGGGAAGATAAGTAAGTTGCAATTATGACGATAGGCAACCAATGTTACACCATAAGTTCCTCACATAAGTTGAAACAAGTTCATACTTTGCCTTTATAAAGTGAACCGCCTTTCTGTTCATATGGAAATATTTCCAGCTAATTACTGAACACACAATTAGTACTGATGGCTTAGATGATCCTAGATTTAAATTATTAGCATCATTGAAAGCAAATGTTGAATGGGCAACACAAATTGCATATGCTTGCTTGAAATAGAGGCATTGCAGTATATTCAATGCATTATGCATATATTTATAGATGCTTTTTCCGTAAAGCGTCATTCACCGCCGCCGCGCCGCCGGCGGCGGCACATCTGTTGCTGCGCGCATGAGAATTGCGAATGCCAAATGTAAAAGGCGCAATTCAAGACGACTTTTTCCAAACACAGCGTATGTTTGGTTGCATGCATTCAGCAATGTAAAAGCTATTAAAGGAACAGGAGCGTTTGATCTCGATCTTTTCGGACGCTTTGAGAATATGACTACCTATTGAATGCAGAGATGCAGGAAGTGGGAAATGGAGTAACTGAAGGAGAACGGGGCAACAAACGTTATTGCATTCGTAGGGTGAAATATCAGCCAATTGACTGTTGGAAGAAAATTCCGATTCTTATTGGAAAATCGACTCTGTATTCCTCGATGCGTATACAATAGACAAATAGAAACATGAGAACTTCACATACCTTAACCTAACCTTACTTTAGTCCTGTGTTGGTTTGTCATGTTTGCAATATGCTGAGTGTTGGATTACCTGTTGAGACACAAGGAAAACTCTTCGAGATATTTATGTTTTTACTTTCTTTCCATTTGTTTCCTTTTGTCTATTCGTTGTCATTTGAACGAGAGAAGAATCGAAAGTCTTGTAACTTCATGTCGACTGGAATTAAATTCATGTTATCGCATTACATCGCTTGCCCTTTTATTCTTGTATTTTTTCTTGGACTCTAAGATTTGCTGACTTTTCGTGTACCATAAAGTCCCTTAGTCTCATTTGCTTGAGAGCATTCATTGTTCACTTAGCAGGTTTTTTTCCTCCCTCAGGGGTTCTTCACTTGTTGTCAACGGGAAAAGTTTAGCACCTAATCAATTTTATTTAATTACATAAAGGCAATCTAATTCGAATCGATCTTTGTGGAAAACTCAGTCAAGGTCTACTTGCAGGGATTAGAAAATTTGAAATTGATTGATGGATTGGTATTCATCATCACCAATATAAATGACACCAAATTAGTTCTTTAATAAGCTATCTTTCCTTTAGATTTCCTCCGAATTTCTTCCAGACTAAATAATTTTGTGTCCTGTAACATAGAATGTCTTGGTCTTTTCTCCCAAAATGATATCCCAATGTCTTTGTTGCACTTGCACAATTCTAGTAGCCAGCTTTATGTTGCAGTGAACATGCGCTTGGATGCTGGTTTACGAGCATGGTGGGTACTTTCCTCCGTTGGTTCTCTTACACCCTAACAATTTTGAGTCCAAAGTTTACATGTTCCTCCTTATATCGTACATCTTAGCAACATCCAACATATATCAAATGCACGCATTTGATGCACCTTGGAGATACTCCTATCGGGTTGATGCTCTAACAGTATGGGTGATGTAGGAAGAGGAAAGAAATGGTTAGGAATCTTATTTAAGCAAAGAAAGAAAATTAATTTTATGGTAATATTTAAAGACACATAAGATAGTATATGGTTTTACATTTGACTAAACAGTTATTGTATTACCAGTGTCAGATAAACTTAATATAAGTATACCTAACTTTTGCAACAATAGGCAACTCATATTACACGAAAGCCTCCTTTACTTCTCTCCCAAACATATCCAAACATGTGTCATACATCTTAATTTGAAATGTTTTTATATCTGTTTTCATGTAGAGAAATATTCCCAGCTAATTACAATTTCATCATTCTCAAGCTTCAATTAGTATTGATGACATTGTCAAGTACTTACACCAAGATATTATAAGGCGCTACGAGGCCACCTTCTAAGGTAGGGCAATAAATATTAATAACAATTAAGGGGCTTGCATACCACGTGACGGAATCTACTGCATCGCCATATATCTCCCAGCAAGGCAGGAGCATGGTTGGCGGCGGCGGCAATGCACACTTTTTGCCAACTTCCATCTCAGGACTTGCTCCCCAAAGTGGGCCTCCTTAAATTATTCATTTCATTATAAAACTCTTAAGCTAGGATTTAATATAAGTCGGCTACCTTGAAGCGTGTAGATGGGACGGATCTCTCGGGCACGCGCGTAATTGGTCTCATACTTGCGGCCTGCGGGGGCGGCTGCAAACGCGCGCGCCGGCATACCTATCCAACCTAGGAGTCTAGATTACTTTTTAAACCCGTTAAAAATTCATCAAAATTCTGCATAAATATTAAAGGACAAATCATAACATCATCAGATTTAATTATAAACTTTCGCCTGTGCGCATCCGCACCTCTGATGACATTCGCTACGCCTCGTGCAACATAGAGGGAGCAAATTGCGTTTTCATCGTTTTGTATTAACTTTACTTTAGTTTACGCAGCTTGGTGAAGACATCAGCGCACGACAATCAGAAGGATGGTGAATTGCAGCTGCATCCAGCTAATTAAAAGTTGCAACAATGGACGTTATTGCGATTTGAATGTGCAAGCAGAGCATAAAATTATAGATTTAGTGCATTTGCGTTGCGAAACTATTTGATGGGGTGCTAAGAGAAGAAGAAGGGTGAAGGGCGGGCAGGGGAGAATTGCCGACAGCAGTGTCGCTAATTGTGGCTTGTTCTCTAATCTTATCCGAGAGGGGAAACGCTGACGGTTCTGCATTGGGATTTAACCCATTTCGTCCAACCTACCTGTGCCAACGCGGAGCTTTTCGATATGCTTGCACACACTTGAAAGTTCAGATTGGTATTCCTTTAATTACAATTTGAAACATGTGTAGCAGTTGAATATTAAAATCTCGTACAACTTACTTATAGAAATAGGAACAAAATGGAACAAACAGTTATAGGCAACCAAACATGCATCTAGTATATTCGCACACAAATTGAGAGGTTCCTGAAACAACCATGTAGGTTTTCAAAAAGTTTTTGAAGAGTATAGTTAATGTCTTTTATCTAGTATGCAACAACTATATGTTCATTAACTTATTCAATGATTTACATGCGGACAACAATTTAAATGCTAATTGGGTATTCAAAAATGGCAAATAAACAGAATCAACCTCAAAAATAACCAACACAAGTAGTATTTCTACAGTTGGAAGAATAGTGTGTTCTTCGGTGAGTTAAAAGTAAAACTCAAACATTACTCTACAACAATATACTTTATGTAGTAGGCAACCAACATAACATTGAATGTCTCTTACAGACAATTTTAAATACTTTACCAGACCAAATGCAACTTCTACGCTAACTATTGAATAAATAATTTTCCAAATTTAACTCTTCATCTCCCTCCTCGTTCTAATAATTGCATTCCTTTTTTGTTTCACATCCACTCCTCCACTCCTTAAGTACTCCTTATGTTTATCAAGATTAATACTTCTACACGCCAGCAACGACATGGAGAAAACATCTGCAAACAAAAAACTAAGATAGGCAAGCAACATTGCATCACATCAACCACTTTAATATATCACAATCACCATTGTATGTCCTCCAACAAGAAGACGCATCCGGGCGTTGCACTGTCGCTCGCAATGTATTGTTATTATATCCCATTCGATGTCCAAGTAGATATCTCGCTTGTAGAGAGCTTCTTTTAAGTTCATCCTTCCGACGTGTATTTCTCGCAGCGGTGTCATGCTCGCGCGTCATTACACCCCAATGAAAAATAGCACAAATAACGACAAGCTTGCACTGGCTTGTCGGTTGTTATTTTCAATAAAAAATCGACGAGTAGATTGCTTGATAAAAGTCGCATTGTATGGACGTTGAGTTATTTAGCTTCATGTTGATTTCGTTGCTTTGCTGCCAGACTTTTGAGTTCGGAACGCCTGCAGAGCTGGAAGTTATGTGCGCACTGTTTGTCTGCAAGTAATGTTATTACATTGTTATTACATTGTGCAAAAGGAAAAAAGGTTTGAGGAAGCAGCAGTTGAAGTTGATTTAAGTAAGTGCCAGATCAAGAAAGACACAAATGGAATGGAAGGCTTGGGTTGTCAGCTGTATGTCGGTAAAACAGAGCGCGCAAGATTCCGAGTTATACCTTCGGCTGGTGTCACAGCCTAAAGCAATTTTTGATGATTTATCCACAAATTGCAACACTGGCAACACATGCATTGCCACCCCGCGATTATTCAAATTTCATTCGCGCCAAACAAATCATTACCTGGCGGAATGCGTGTGGGTGAAAGGCGATATTCTTTTTCTTCGCCAGCGAGCGGCTAAGCGAAATTTATAGTGCCCCGGCCGGCCTTAATAAAAATTTAACGACCTTGGGCGTGTTATGTTTCGTCGGGTGGGCGGCGGCGGGCGGCAGTAGCGCATGCAATGGCATTTCATACACTCGGGCTCTTGTTTGTTGCGTTTTTGCTGCCGTTATGCTTCCAACTGCGCTACACACTGAACACACGCTGTTAAAATTTGCGCCAAGCGCATAAATTATTTGTGCGCGCCCACCGCCTCCACTCGCAATAGTCATGGCGATGTAAATGTTCGCCATGCGCAATTCCAATAGCGTTTATGTACGTACATAAAACACATTTGCTGTAGCATTGGAATCATCACGCCGTGTACCTTCAATTATCCACCTAATGGCGCATCATGGACATCAATTTGAGGTTTAAGTCATTTACTTCATATTTACCTCATAACTGTCACTCCGATGCTCAACAAGTTAGAGTCCGATCGGGAAATGTTTTAATGTGTTGACAAAGTATCAACATTTTTTCCTCTGCTGTACTCCACGTTGTTTGCTGAAAGTTGCTTTGCATTGGCGCGCCTTTTAGTTATGCAAACAGCGCAGCGTAACCAAGCAAATTGTATGGTTAGAACATAAAAACTACTTTAACTAAAAGAATGACCCTTGTCAATAAAGGCACCACTAAAGGTTGATACCCCCTTTGGAACAATAGCGCCCTCTATTTGGTATTGTACCAAGCACGACAGCCCCATTTCGTAGTCTCAGGTAGATAAATCTGATGCGTTTGGAAATAAAATCGGTGTATACCAAGAGAGTGGATGATATGGCCGCGTTGATCGTAAAACGAAATCCCCCACGGACGCCGACTGCACAACGTGACATTGCGAGTAATGGCAAGAAGAATTTGATTAGGGCGTATGCTCGCTTTGACACTGCGAATTCGTGTAAAGGAGTGGCGTAAAAAAATTCGAGAGGTGTAGCAGTAATGAAAATGCTGATGATTGCACAATGTTAGGAGATACTGGAATTAAGACTGGGTGCTGGTGTGTAATCGGTGTAAACATAAATTGAAGGCGATTCGATTTTATTCGCTGATTGAGTCGAACAATTCAAGTTGTACGTGCTGCGTGGTTTCAATTAATCGGAGGTCGACTTTAGAGTAGAGTTTCCTTTGATGCCCATTTAGCAATTTACCAACAGTGAACTTAATGACAGGGTATTGTTTACAATTTGACATAAAAAGAAGATACAGAATTAAGTATCTTTTATTTTTGGGATATATAGACAAATAGTGTAAGGCATATATAGAAACACTACTACTTTTTAACGTAAGCTTAGATTAGGTTAGACTGTAACTTTAAAGTACCAGAATAGTAATTTTTTTTTTTTTTTAAATTCATATAAAGGGTTGCTACTTATTTAAAGCCCAATCTAATAAAAACAATAAACAATTAACGAAATTAAGGTTACAAACTTGTGGGTTACAATTAATCCTACAAATCCAAATGTACCAAATGATCTTGGTTGGCTTATATTCTTATTAACCGAATGTAATTTTCTTGTTTAAAACATATACAAATATTCTCTGAATTTGTGTAGATTTAAGAACAATTCTTCATATTTCACAACAAGATCTATGACCTTTCACTCAGGTTTATTCCATGAATCAACATGTTTCAACTTGTTTGAACTGGCACAGTCAAGCTCCATTCATTTAGAAAGAAACAGGGTTACCAAATATCATACTACCAATGTCTATACTAATATGTTATTGGTACTTTACTACTAATTAATTTATATTTTCCTAAAACGTTTACTTTGGTACTAAAAATAGCAATAACATATTAAAACAAATACCATACACTTTGTTAGGTAAATCATTAAAGCTCTGTAATTGCGTCCGAAAGCTTTTTTCTAACTTATCTCAAGTATACTTTGTCCTCAAGCCCATGTATATTAAACCCAAATACCATCCTAAAACCTAATGGAAGTACACTCGACGACACTCACTCCAGAGTGGCACTTTTCATTCCAGCAGTCAATACAGTCCTCTGCAGTAGACTAGAAAATGTTGGATGCCGTTAGCAGCGAATTGCACATCATTCGATCGACTGAAAGACGGGGAATTTCACGAAATGAAATTTTCCAGCCCGCAGGGGTATCTCTCCCAAAAGTGACCAGCAGCTCATTGCAATCTAGGTCATGGAATTTGATACATTTTTGAAAATCACTCTGGCCATTTCCCTACGATGACATAGATATCTAAAGTTATTTGAGTAACGAAATCTTCGGAGCAATTTATTTCATCTCTCTCAAGTAATTAACTATTTATCAAGCGCATGAGCCGATTTCCTCCGCCTTAAATCTCATCCTGACTGGGGACCATCAAAGGCAGTAAAATAAAACTCTACTGTTCACTGCTGTGCTTTGACTTTACTTCAAGAGGGTAGTGGAAGCGCTGGAATTACACCGTGCGAGGAGGTGGGTGCTCCTTGCCCGACCGGTATAATATCTAATAATCATCGGATCTATAAGGTTCAATTACGTGGCCTCTTGGGGATGACGTTCCGAGCACACCGTGACCAGATTGTTTTTCGAGTGGCGCGCTCTCGAAATAAACTCGAGGTCGCCTCTGCAGACGGAAGCCGTGCGCCGATACTCTTCGGATAATTTCCCCAGTGTTCTCTGGTGTAGCCAGCCTATAGTCATTGTAGTCAAACGAAGGAAAAAAGTGTAGATTGAGACTATACAGAGTGTTCACAGAGTCATGCAAAATATTGTAGATGGTTGAGCATGGTTGATCACGATATGGTTAAAAACACGTTGTATTGGGTATCTCTAAGAATGGTGAACTTTTATGTGCGAAAAGAAAGAAGCGTTTGATTTAGGACCGTGTAAAGTATTTATAATTCACGTGCTTTACGACTGACATTCTCTCTATGCTGGAATTAGATCGAGATGTTACGCGGTTCTAAAATATTTACAATGCTTCAAGGATATTTGGTTTCATGCGCTTCAAGTGAACAATTGAACCACGCTCAGTAGTAACTCCAATGAGTTACTACTAGATGGGCTATTCTCAATGATGGCACTCACAGGCTCAACTTTATTGTCTTTGCAGTCAGCTCTCACCATTGCATCACCATCATGATGAAGAGTGATTAAACTCACTTTGTTTATCTTAGCGTGTTTACGGCGAATTAATGCCCGGTTTGTTGGCACGCGGTTACGTTGTTTGTTCGATACATTGCTGTCCTACCAATTGTCGGTTACCCAGTTATTAATACAAGCAAGGCATGCGATTATTCTTATCCAATTGCGCAAATTATTTGCTTTGCAGGTTAGAAGCAAGGATCTTACAAATTTGAAACTCTTGTTTGTGACAGTTTCGACAGTTTCCCATCAATGCCCACGGATAGGCATTGATGGGATTGCGTCGGCGGCGGGTAACGGCGGTGGTTGGCGGTAGCCAGGCATGCCAGTCTTCGTTAGAGCTGCGCACACGAGCACGCCCAATCTAATATAGATGAGAGGTTAATGTGTACAATGGAAATATCTACTTGGCGTGTGAGCATGTGATTTATTTTTGGTGCATCGGAAACCATAAATGGTATTGGAGCAGATTAGGAGGATATTAGCAATGCTAGGAAGTTCGAAAATTGGAAAGAAGATTAATGAACATAAATTGGTGTCATTTAGTGATTGAAAAGTATATTTTAGGTGAGATGGAGAAGTAGTACCATATTGAAATTTTACAACAATTTAACAAATCTTACAAATCAAACAAATAATCTAATTTATTTTTATTAGACTCGAAGCGGTGAATTTTCTTATAGAAATATTAGCACGTTGAAAAGAAAACATATGATTGCTGTAGTGCCATCTAGGAATTAAAAATTGAAGTTGCAACTTTAGTATAAACTTAAAATTTAATAACTAGCCATTTATATGCAACAATCCAATATTATCTTAATTATAATAGATTCAGATTCAGGTTAAACACCCAAGTTAAGATTTCAGTCAGTATAGGAAGTCAAAACTTATGAAAAATTTACAAATTAAAAAGTGGTGCTATCTAGTGGCCAAAATACAGGATTAAATTAGTTTTATGACTTTTGTCCAGATTTATTTGAATGAAATCTCATTCAAAGTCGTACAGCATAGCCTAGAAATATTTGAAGGTTCTATATTCCAGTCTAAATAAATTTTGGCTTCCTGTGCTTTCCCAACTTTCGTGTTTGTCTCCAGAGAGTAAACCATTGGAGCACTGCATCTTCCCTTTTTGTACACCTTTGAATAGGTTCTCCCTTCACAGCTGCAATTTATGTGCCGGTTTCATTGACTAATTGCTCTTTACAAGCAATACCCATGTGTGCAAGTGTCACTTTCATGTTCTTCCCTTGATTTCCCTTTCTCCCAAAAACAAGCTCATTTAAAATATTATTCACAAGTAATTCCTGTAAATTGCTGCAAATTTGCTTTTTCTTTCATACCTTTAATATCTCCAACAATACCGGTTTTTACTTCCGCTTGGGGTGAGGTTGCTGACGAGGGGTGGGGGGAGGGGTGTTGTTTATGTTCAAATGGCCAAGGATGTCATCGTCGTCGTCCTCATCCATCTCAAATCCAATTACACCTCATCTTTCTGTAAAGAGGTATCTTTGATGTATATACTTAAAGTTGTTGCTCCCACCAGCCTCGAAAAGTGGAAGCAAAGGTGCAAAAGAAAGATTACTTCTGTATTATAACAAGTTTTTGATAAGATTAGCATCGTAATATGTACGACGACGACGGCAGCATTTCGGAAATTCGTAAAGTGGTGGTAACGTAGGCAACTCTCATTCCATAACATTGCAAGTCATGCTGCTTTTAAAATAAGCATTGTACAAATCTGATTTTCGTTTAAAGTTTGATACAGCACGTTAAGTGTTCATTAAAATGTTGTGCGATTAATAAAACAACTCGTATGTGCGATGGGTGGTGGTTTCTATTCACGCTAATTAAAATTTCTGCAAAATGCGTGCAAGCTGTCAGATTCGAATAAGCTAGCAGTAACCTAGCAGCAACGAAGGCGGTAGTGATGTAAAAATCTAACAGATGCGGTGTGTACTCAGTCAGGAGTCTAATTAGTGTGCAGCGCAGCCCTTCATTAATACAAATTTCCCTATGCAATTAAAGTCTTAATTAATACCTGTACTAGGCGTTTATTTTTATGTGTAATATTTTCGCGCACTACAAGCAGCTGAAAACTATAATAACATTACCACTTCACACACGGCGTATAAATTAATTAACATCGCGTTGTCCGCAGTGCGAAATTAATATTGATTCCCATTCCGATGTTTATGTAAATGCGCCGAATGCGAATGCAACCCCTTACATGCTAATATCATCGAGTTAAATAATTAAACTCGTAGAAAACACACAACGTGAATTATAAATGCACGCCGATGGAAATTGATACGGTGTGCTGGTAGGAAGAGTGAAAAGCACAAGTCAAGGGTGGTAGAACGATAGCGATCAGCCATTGAATATTTATCCTTAACTATGCATATCCTTTGTAGTCCCGATATTCTGGGACTGGTTGTTATTTATGCATTATATTAGCTGGCGTGTATAGAGTGTTGTCTAGCTTGGCGTTTGCGCAAAGCGAATGAATATTACTAGGGGATGATTGACGTACAACTTGTATGTAGTGTTCAGTAATGTAGCTTGTTGCGATCAAAATGAAGCTGAATCCAATTGGGGAATATACGAGGGAAATCGTTTTCGATTCGAAGCCGTTGTATTTCCCTTGATGCGCTAGGGCCATTGGGAGATTGTCAATGTGGCTGATGAAGAACAAAGATGCTTGTTGATTAGGATGGGAATTTTATCTTTGGATATAATGAATTTATTAAGTAGAAGAAATCTTACTAATATTGGAGTGACAGTATGACTTTACCTAACCTAACTTCACATGACCAAAGAATCAAGTAAAATACAATGTTCAACATTAAAATGGATTAAAAAATCTTATTATTAGTTTTCTCCAAAAACATGTAGAAACTAATGACATAACCTTTAAATTCCTATCAAAAATGCTTACTCTGTTCACCAAATATTTTTACACCACTAAATACAGACGCAAAATTTAAAAAGATTACGTACAAACCCAAATATCATGTTACAATTTCAGGTAACTCTTGTGAATGTTTTAACCTCACTTTATTTGAAAATGTAGTTAAGATAGTGCCAACCAAAATATAGTTGCTACCCATGGTCTAAGTTAAGCTAATAAGTTAGAAATCCATCTATTTAATTATTAAATTAGTTTACAAGGAGAAACTGTTGATATAACCTCAAATTTCCTCCTCCCTCCATTCCTTTACTTCTTCCCAAATTTTCTTTTTTAAATCAAATCTAATAGAGTTACAAGCATAAACCCTCCAAATGCATCCTATTTTTTTACGTTGATACCTTGGTAAGAAAACAACATATTATCCCCATTGTAATACCCAGATGGTTTTACGATACATGAAACGACACCACACGATAGTACGCTGTAAAGAAAAAACTATTTCATCTGACCTCTCCGACAATAAACTATGGCCATTGGATGTAAACTTGGAACAGCTTGCGTAGAAATTGATAATAAACCGTGCAGGTGTTAGGCAATTGCATAGAGTTTACATCCTGGAGATATTGGATTTCACCCACGCGTATTACGCGTTGGAATTAAGAAAAGAATTACTTTCTAATCACGCTTCAACGTGGGCCGGATGTAGCATCGACGCGCTTAGTTAAATCTCAATTTCCATTTCGGCTAGGGAAACAGTTCATCATCCAGAGACGGATTGTGAACCTCTCGGGAGCAGTACGGCTCCCATCGCTCAATTTCCCAATCCGGCAGCGCAACGACGGTTTAGGTCTTATTGCCTCAATCTCAATCTTTCTCTATTAGAGCCACAAGATATAACTTGGAATGCTGGGGTTATAGCTGGTTACATCCGCGCTGATTGCTTCAGTCACATGGACGATTGTGGCATTGGATGGTTGCGACGATGGCGCATCATACTGCTGACAATTTGGAGATGTTGGGCGATTTTTGCGTCGTCTACACAAATGAATAATCCCGGTCCACACATTTCAGCATTATCGCAGCTGGAAAGTTGGACTTTTCATTTCCGCACGGCGCTCCATTTGTTGCGCGCAGGCGGTGACCGCGGCGAGTGGCATGTGGGGCCAGAGGTTTGCAATAATGTCGTGCGGGGGGTGCGCGCCATGTGTGTGCCGGCAAAACGACGACAACAAGCAACCAACACTGTTGCCACGTGGATGGCTTTGGATTTACTTTGGCGGGGCGAATGACTGGAGGTTGGGGAAATGGGTGGATGTTGGATTGTAGGCAGTTTGTTCGCGTTTGTCCCGACGTCTGGTGACACGGCTTACGCTTGCCAAGGATCATAAAGTCGGCTAGTTTATCACATTGTTATCGCACGCTGCGATTCTTCTACTCACCAATGCAGAGGTTTGAGAAGAATCGTTGCGGTTTTTTGCACATTTTCAACCGTCACCCTCATTTGCCAAACAAATACTACATGTCAAGATCGTAACTCCCAACCGAAATGCCTAAGATCACAAAAATCAAATTCCAACAAAACATCACCCCAAAACCCTTGTAAGCTGCACCACACTAAGTTAACCAAACATATTTTGTTTTTTCCTTCTATTCTACAAGTCTTGCAATACTTCCACTATTGCCCTTAAATACATTTTCCTCTGCTGCGTAAGTAATTTTAGTTTTACAAGATTTGTCAGAAGAAACTGGAAACCGTACATTTTCTCCAGTGCTCTTAGCTGTAATGCCCTCGCAGACTGCGGATCCAAGGGCATTAGTTACTTTATTCTGGCGCAGAATGCAGCCGAGGGTTGCAAGCGACCGCTACCGCCGCCGCCTTCTGGTTCATCCAATTTTTCTCCTCTCATTTCCATGCCGATTATAAGCGAAGTCTGCGTGGTGCGCGACTGTAATAGGATGAAGAGTAAATGGTCGGAGCGAGAGGGAGGCCATCTTGCCAAGAGATAGATTCCATACTATTTTAAAATAATCCTTCGATCCTGCCACACTTTTGCGGGAAGCTTTATAGCCACGCTTGTACAATGGACGGCTTGGTATGAAATTGCCTCGGACATGAAGGGAGGAAATTGTGTGCGCCGGAAAAATGACAATGGGATGTAATAATTAGATTAATCATTGGTTAACTTTATGCAAGAATTGCATTAATTGCTTTTTATTAGCTTAATGCAATCTAAAATTTAATATGAAACATTCCAAACTTATGTAGGCAACCAATAATACACCCAAACGGGATTTAAATGCTAGAATCGTCATATTTTTAATTATAAATATTAGATTTTATTCTTTATTGATTAAAGATATAGATTTATGTTGTCTACATAGAGTACCAAGGGTATATTTTATTTATGTTGTAATTATAGGATAGTAAGAACCGGCTTTGAATATAAAACTTTGAATTTTATGGGCATTTTTCTGGTATTGCAAAGAAATCAAGAAATTTAATATTAATTAATTGTTTTAAATGTTTATATCTTGTACAAGCAATGTACAAGAAATGTAGATTTCTTCTCAAAGTTAAAAAAGTTTAAAATATTGAACTGGTTCCTAGTAAATACACTTAAAAGTTGAATATTTCGAAAGCAACGTTGCCAACTTTAGCGAGTAATTACTAGTAAAAATCAAATAACTATTGAACAAATATGAATATTTGAATTCTGTAAACAGATTCAGAATGTACATTAAATCTTACATTTATTTTAGTTACAAACAAAATAAAAATAATGTTTTAAATTATATAAAACTCACGTGAAAGTTCATACTTTGTTCCAAGACAATTTCAAACAAGTACTGCTTTAGTTTACTTTTCTTAATATTTAAAGTATTTTAAATTAAGATATTAAAACGAAATTATGTATACTAGTAGAAGAATAACTACACTTGCTTATAGCAGTAGTGCAATTTTAATCCACTTTAATTTGCAGTAGATACAAAGCTCTACAAAATAAATTCATCGAAACATTTTGCTCATGAACTCATTCTCCATAAACACCACCGGGCTATTTTAATGAGCAACCCTAATGCACTGCTCAACATTTGCCACATTTACTATTCACATCTGTCGATTGCAGCTGACCTTTCCACATTTCCCTGATTTCCCCTATTCAACCTTTCAACCACCTCCACATTGCCTGAACATAGGACCATGGTTTACCTGGCTCTTATTCAGCGCTCGCATTTCAGCCTTATTATGACTCCCAACGTAATGTTGCGATGTCAATTTGTTGAACGAGTATTAATGTCGCGCTTTTGTTCTTGTTGCAGGGATTACTACTACGACAGGTGAGTCCACGCCATCCACATTCAGTGAGTAAAGCAATCTCATTCACGTGTGCTTTGGCACCTCACTGATGGCATTCAGAGTCGCATCCGAGGGATAACAATGCACCACGCACCCTATTCGGATACAGCGGCAGCGTCGAGATGGCGTATTGATTGAATGAATTCGCGCATCGAGGGCGCATTGTGCGCGCACTGAGCTATCGATATCGTTCTGCAAATAGCGATAAGAATGTAGTTGGGAGTTTTTCGAGTTGGGGGCGGCTGAAGAGGTGGTGGTGCAGGTGTGAGAGTTGAAAATTCGTGGGTTTGCATTAGTGATGCGCGGCATGCGCAGAGCATAGATTTGTATGCACCAAGGCTTATGGTAAGTCGGTGAAAAGCGACAATCTCTGTCACGAAAATATTCAGATTGTTAAGAAATACAAACTGAGAGTTGGCGGAAATTTTACAAGTATGTAATATATGCAATAAGTTATTGACTTTACTGTCATGAAATGAGCTCAATATTTTAATCGCGCTTTGTTTAGATTTTCAAGTCTTTCTGGGCACTTGAAATAGGTACGTTATTTGTTGGTTGGTGTAATAACAAACCGGAAATGAGAATTGTAACGAATTGCATTGAAACTTGCAACGGGAAATGTCTTTTTTGCTAAGTTGCTACTTTGCAGTGTTTTCTTGCCAAAACGTAGAGTGATGGAAATGAAGAAAATTTCTTATTATAACATGATATTTATTTTATGTTTATCTTCAATGCCCTTTTAGTGCTTCCACTCAAATATAAACAGTATAAACAATAGCAAAGTAGACAAAAATCAGTTAATTGTTAAATGTAATCATAAATTATCAAAGAAAATTAATTAATTACTACAAGGAAATAATTAAAATTTTAGTCAATTAATCCAGTTCATAAATTTGCAGTATAATGTTTTAAATAAAACATGAAAAGTTAATTTCAAACATATCTGTTTGTAAATGCAAAGTATATATGCAACACATCATACACCAAAGTTGCGCGATTCAAACAACGCAGCAAGTATATTTTTTATACACTGTGTCCAAGTAAAAAACATAGATATACTACATTATAATAATATTTTTATTTAAAATGAACTACAGCAAGTTAGTAATAATTAAATTTACTTCAAACTACACACTTGTCTTAACACTATATTGTTGCAAAGATTTCAATCATTTTCACTTTTTTTACTTTAAAGACTTTACATTTTATACAGATAACGTACATTAATGCAAAACAGAAAAAATGCAAAATATTTTAGGTATTAATTAATCAATGCTCAAATAACACATTCGACATTACTCGAATGATGAATTTATTCAAAAATGCAAAAAACTAGTAAATTTTTACTTTCTAACTCCTATAAAAATATTTGAGGAGTATAACTACTAAATATATAATTATTTTGAAGCATATAAAAGTAGGTTTGTAAATATAATAAATTTGTAATGAACTAGAATAATTCCAAAGTCTTCAAATTCGTCGATTGGCTAGTTTGTTCGGAAAGTTTCGCGGTCAGGTGTCTGATGGATTTCTATAGTAGAGAACGACCAATCTACCTGTTCTATTTATTATTGTTTACCGCAGTGTGCGACCGTAACCTCTACCTTTTCGTTGTTGATTTGGGATTACCAAGTCGGACCAACTTGGTGTTTACGATCAATACCGACTTTTCTGTAATGCGCGGCTCTGTCCAACCCATAGTCGACCGTGCCTATTCTAGAAAATTGTTTAAGTAGTTGAACTCAACCATACACAACTACAAACACGTGGTGCTGGGTTCCAAGAAGCCTGAGATCCTAGCTCTAGTAAAGACTACTTTGGTTATTAATGAAAGGTGACAAGTGTCTACACAATTAGGAACGTCTGGTAAGTGAACATATCTTTCCCCCCTCTCCCTCATCCTCTTCCTCTCAGAAATTATTATTAACGTACTGTAGACTTTGTGATAAATTGAAAATGTGAAATATCCACATTTGATCCGTCAAATTGTCGACGAAACAGCAAAATCCGAATCGAAATTGCTCGCCAGAGATTTCCTCCTCCTCGTGAATGCAAAATCTCTCTCGTCTACGCACATGGTATTTGTTTTCCTGCAGGCGCTTCCCCCGCCGTGCAATATTCGTTCATTGAACGCCACCCACGGAAATGACATATTTTCTATCCAAATTCCCAAAGAATTGCCTATTGCTACACCATATATTTTGAATCTCCGCATCGAATTTCAATCATTTCACCATTCTACAATCACTTGATTTATTTAAACCAGTCCATATTGATTCATAGAGCAAGGCAGTTGATACGACCAGATCCAGATGCTACGACTAGGTTGAGTCGGCGACATCCATAAAATATATCTCTTCGCGTGCCACTGCATTAGCTTTTAACCACATTGTCGATATTCTTCCTTGGCGACTGACATAAAACGATATGAATAGGACACGAGCAGAAGGCGAAATGTTATCACATCTCACATGAAAGGTACAAAAAAAAAATGCTTACCTTTTTATGGCTGCCTTTAGGAGTCATAAAGTAACCAAGAGATGGGGTAAGAGATAAATATTTACAATGCAGTTATTTTAGTGTCAACCATTTAACAAGTTAAACAACATTTATTAATAACATTAATTTGATTAGATAGAAGCTGGCTTATGTTGTTTAGAGAGAATAAATTAATCTTAAGGAAGATAAATTTGAATTGAATTGTGTTGCTATAGGCAACTTTCAATACTCCAAAGATGCAACACTGTTATAAAGTTCCTCATTTATTTTTTCTAATAAACAAATTAATATTGCTATAAACCTAGAAACAATTTACGTAAATCTATAAACGTAAAAAAGAACAAGATATAAATCAAAAAGACATTTAACGTAGGCAACTTTCCATGCTCTAAATTTATCTACATTCCTTCAATATTTATGTTCTTCCTTTTTGTTCATCATAAAAATCAATGAATCTTCCCTACTCTGCTTGTTTTTTTTTTTTAATTTAACAGAAAAGCAATTGTCATTGTATAATCAGTCCAAATAGAAATAAAAAAAAGCACAAACTCATTTAAAGTATGCAACTTCCATTGCAATGATTTGAAAAAAAGTTTAATACATTCGAGTGTTTTGATAACAAGGCAGATATTGTATTGAATAATTATTGTTGATTAATTGTTCCAAACTCAATTTGTTTTATTCTGCTGAATTTATTAGAATTTTCTATGAATTTATAATGGCAGTTTCATTGTCATCACTTTCACGGTTTGGGAGTCTTTCGCTTGATGTGTTTATGTATGTGGGCATTGAAGTTGAAATTAAAAATGTGATTAAAATCCTCTCCACGCGCAAATAATTATCACCCCGTTTTTGACCGCTTTGTACTCATACTGCTCTTGTTCGTTTTGCAATCAGACAAAAGTTGATTATTCGAAATGAAATTCCCCGCGTCGAATGAACTATTTGGTTGCGCTTTTATAATCCAGCCAGCCAACAGTTCTTAATTAAATATTAAATCAGAGCAGAGGATTTCATCCAGTTGAAGCTAGAGATAAACAACAATTAGACAACGCACAAGTTGAGAAACACAAAGAGGAAAAAGTGCTCATTACGCTGACTATTAACATTTTCAGCTGAGCTGATTTTTAATTGTGATTAATATGAATTTTTGCTGCTGCGGCGGCGGCGGCTGGTCTAAAATTATCTAAAAATCCCACGCAAAGTGCTGCCACTCGGAGATATTTCCCAATTAGAAGTTGCTTGTGCGCTGCGGTGAAGCCCTAGGAAAATATTTCCATTCTTTCCGCACGAGTTTGCATCAAAGGGGGAAAATATACAAGCAAGTTCACTGCTTAGATGAGGGCCAGTTAGACTACAACAACATTTCGCTTGTGCAAATCCGATGTAATTAGAATTAGTTGCTTTGCTCAGACAAAAATGTTTTCGTTGTATCAACAGCTTTTGAAAGCATATTACCGGTACAACTATTCCAAAGCATTCACTCTCGCCTCGAAACGATAGAGACCCGAATGGAGATGAGTTCACTCAAAAGCAGTTCGCCTACAACACACCATATACAGTGTGTTCACGGCTCAAGTATTTCAATCGGCCATGAATGCAAATATAAGCTTCATATGGGTTTAATTTTCTTCGCGAACATTTTACGGGCGTGTATATTTCACGCCTAGAGTTTGCTCATTTTTTGCCGCTCCTCTAGGAGGCTCTCCAAGTCAGTAAGGTCGACATCGACCATTAAAGTTAATTGAATTTCCTGCGTCTGCATGCGGCGATGCCGAACCGCCAAATTGACTCGGAAATGGCCGCAAGACCGACTTGAGAACCGCGGGGCGGCGGAATTTCAATGGGTGAGCACCTGCTCGCTCAAATTCTCCAACTACCACTTGTGTCGTGGCGCGAGATTAAATAATTCCTCGAGTTCAAGAAGCGGCTTCTTTTTTCATCTGCCAGATCAAATATCTGCGGCGTTTTATTTGCGCAGAAAGCAGCGAGGTGAAGGGGAACGTCGGAATACAAGGGGTGCATACATAAGACATCACCGCCAAAGTGCGCAATACGCACTGGAATGAGATAAAGTTATGCGAATTACTACGTAGATGGAATGTTTATTCATTTTCACGCCTGCGGCCTGCTGGGATTAGAACAAATAAAACTCCAATTTTATTCACTACGAGTAAACTGTTAAATAATGGCTGAAGAAATGGATACTTTGAGTCTAATTTCTTTGTCTTTGGAATATCACTTCCACCAGGTTGGATCAATTAATTTATTCTTATTAGTCAATCACTTTTATCTCATTAAAATGATTTTATTGCTGCACCTGGCTTATTTACATTTGTTCGTAGATGGTTTCGACGAGCTTGTCAGAGATTATAGATGATTCTGCATTGTGCTTGTTGGGTGTAATTGTATTTTAGATTTTCATACACAAGCGTTTAATTGAAATTAGCTTTATTGTTCATCTTTATCCTTGTCAACACCGTTAAAAAACAATTTACAACAAAATTTAAGGTTTCATTTTGCAAATTTATAACTGTAACAATTATAATAAGATTGTTAAATAATTGGTACATGGTGTAAAATCCTTTCATGCATTTTAAAAACCACATAATCATAAAAACAAAATTGAATCGATATGGAAAAAGCAAAACATGTTTTTTGACGTAGGCAACTTTCACTGCTTTAATGAATAAACATACTACAACATTTATTAACCTGAATAAATTATTATTATTATTATTATTGCAATTTATTAATAAACAGTATGCAGAAATATACAAAATGAGTAAGATTTAAGTTAACAAATAAAAGAAAAATTTAATGTATGCAACTTTAAATGCATCAAATTTTGAAGTACTATCTTAATAAATTCCTATAATTTTATTTATTTGCAAATAATTACTTAAAACGTACATTTTATTTCTCAATCAACTACTAATATTACCCCCAAATCAATTTTCTATTAAACTATTCCTTCTCGTTTAGTTTCAATCAAGATATAAGTGAGTATATGTTGGGTTGAGTATTATTAAAGCATTATCCGCTTGTTTGTATAGATTCCATCGTGCTTAGTTGATGTTTGCTTAGCATTGACGGCATGCGGTGCCACTGGCGGGCGGCGGGCGGCGGACGGCTGCTGTGGCGGCAATAACGTTATAATAAAGGTACTTGTTGCGCGCGCGACGCGTAGTTTATTCGATTACTGCGGGCGCACACGCATTGCGATCATGATGGTTGTCGCCACCACCACTGCCGCCGCTTTTTAATCGTTCGTGATGACGGATTGACATTAAAAAGATATGTAATTTATACGCGCACATGCTGCTGGCGATAATAGGGTTTTTGATTTATACTAGAATTTGTCAGCGTGCCATCAGATATAAACATATTTTAGTTGAGAGATTTCATAATCTTTTTATAATCAAATCAACAGAAAGAAGGTATTTAAAGTAGGCAACTTGTATTGCAATAAATAAAGTTATTATTTTAATATTCCGCAAATCTCCTTGATAGTAATCAATTTATTATATTTTATACCAAAACAAATTTGAGCAAATAGAAAAAAAGTTGTGAGCTATATATAAATTAAACAAGATCGTAACGTAGGCAACTTTAAATGCATGCAAATTGAAAGAAATCTGGAATACCTATTTTAATCCCATATTAACTCAACAGATGTCAATGAGTATCTGTTGTTTATAATTAATATCATGCAATATAAATAATATAAAGGAATCACTTGATTTTAGTCCGTATTTACTATGTTTTTCTCTTTTGTCACTTTAATCTTGTGTTGTTAACTTTGTCTTTTACTATTTGCAGTGCAAAAACACAAATGCAAAGAGAACGATGATTTATATGCAAATTATATTATATTTGCACTTGGATTCAAGGATGCAAACCGTTTTTCCGTCTCGTGCAATAATAATCAAGACTGAAATGAACAAGATTGAACGGAATCATTAATTTGATTCAATTCTTTCAATTCAACATGTTTGAACTTATCTAAACTTGTCTGAAGTTTAACAATACTTATCATATTTATTATGTTAATTTCCTCCCTAGAAAAGTAATTTGATGTTGAGCAAAACAATTAGTTAGTTAGTAATGGACAAAAATGTCATTATTTGTATCCGAGGTGGCGGCAGATCATAAGAATTGATGCAAGAGGATTAAAAATACTTAAAAGAAAAATAGGAAGAAACAAGTTGACGTACTGCATACTAACCATGATGGCGCCAGACAGTGGCGGCGGCTGCCGTGGCGGTCTGGTGTGCCAGCTGGATACCTGTTGCTCACACCGCTGCGTGCACTCCGCCACAACGTCTCCTTCCGCCCTACGAATTCGAATCAGCCGCACATAACGCCACGTCACTGCTTGCCTTCCGCCGCCACTTCAACTATTGACACATATCGCGCTATTTGGCGTTTGCGGTCGAAATACACATCAGCTGCCTCCCCACATGTGAATTCACCACACAAACCCACCGCACGATATATATGTAAATTAATTTCCTAACCTCAATTGTACACTATGCATGATTGGAGCACTTGGGATATAGCAATACCAATGGATATAGCAATTTGATGGTTTCTATCACTTCCTAGAGAATATGAAAGTATAAATAGTAGATTATTATTCATTCACAAGATGGCAATTCATTAAAAATGATGTATTGTGTGGTTGAGGTTGCATATCAATCCGGTATTACGCTTGGTGGTTATGTTAGCAGCGGTAGCATCATCGAGTGGTGTCATCTTCCCTTAGGTTTAGCCACATAAGTGGCTGATACCTCGTTACAAGCCGTATTGCGAGCGCGCGATACATTCTTTCCTGCTTCCGGAATTCCCAGCGCGTGAGGATTGCATTACAAGTGGTGCGCTTGAGGAGATAAATTGGTTGCATACAGCCTACTCACATAACCTTAGATATTTACTATCATAAATGTAAACTCGCTGAAAATTGATTTTGAAGACGGAAACTTATAAGTGCAAGAAAAAAAAAGTGATATGTGGTAAGGACTTTAATTCAAATTTTATGTTACATGGATGTTAATATTTTGTTTACTATTTGAAAAAAAAAACTAACACACTAGTGTTTAGAACAGCCTTGATTGTTAGTTGTGGGATCGATGTGCAACCCATCTATAGGGAGGACAGTAGAATGCTATTTAAGCCATTCCAACCGCCTACGTTGCTGCCTCCACACGCATGCAATACCTGGTTATGGTTAACTAGAGTCTAGCATAGACACAAAGACAACCATTGGCAACTATAATAAAAGGCATAAAATCAATCTTTTCTTGATTGTATCTGTAAATACCTGCTGGATAAAATTTCCATTTATATTCATTCTGCTCTAACAAAATAAATTATTCTGACCTAGGAAATTAAAACAGTTGCACTCCATTCCAATTTGAAATTACAACCAAAAACAAATATGAAATATGTGCACCGAACAGCATGTTGGAAAAGCACAATAACTGCAATTGCAACCGAGTGCAGATAGTACAACATGCAATATTCATGAGCATTTGTCGGTTTAGCTGATGCTGTGCGGAAAGGTGCATTTCTCGCGCGCTTTACGAGTGTCGAAAAGGAAAGCGGAGGAAAACCTTTTTAATGCTCTACCATCAGGAGCATTTGGTATGAGCGCGTTTAACGCTCTCGGGCGTAATTAACGGTCGCCAGTTTACGCGAGAATATGCGAATAGTGTCCGACAGCAGGGCGGCGGCAACGCCGGCGGTGGCGTGGGATCATTCGTGATGACGACTGCCAACTGTATACTGTAATGCGCGAGGCGGAAATGTAACAAAGGCAAAGCGCACATTCCACGCAAATAAGAATGCCAAATGTTGACCTGAGCATTAAATCTGAGAGTAAGGTTAATGGCTATTGCTTTTTTCAATTACTAGATAATATTACGTAGTATATTAGTAGTATTGAATTTAGCAATTAAGCGATGAAGAAAAAATAGAAAAACAGTGTTTTGGCAGTTTGACAAAAAACAAAGGGTTTTGGTAAAATTTTTTTAAAAGTTTCACATTGTATTTACACTCTCACAAACAACTTTACATACTGTTACTTGAGTTGCCTAACTAGAAACTTATTGAAAACCTTTTAATCGATTGCTATTTCCAAATATTTCCTAGTTTTCTATTTGTATCAATACAAATTATATCAATTATTTTATTTCACATTAAGCTTCAACTTGTTAGCGATGCTGATAAGCATTAAAGTTTATTATTTGTGTATGTGCGTGTGTGTGTGAAAGGAGTTGCCTACAGTAATACTAAAATATAAGTTTATTATGCTTATTAATTAAGGAAAACTAATTAAATATTAATTCATAAGTATGCAAAGCAAATAAACAAGGTTTTGTAACAAAAACTAATAATTTAGTTATGTGGGTTGGGTTGCCTAGTTAAAATTTTCTTTAAAAAAACCATGTCATTGACTTAATTGTCATTTTTATATATTTCTTATCTTTTCAGTAGTATTGCAAGTTACATGAATATGTCACTTACATTCCAATTAGAAGCAAACGTTTTTAACTTCATGAGTAGTTGGTTGCCTAGGGTGATATTAATTCATCTACTGTTTCCATATATGAAATGTTTATTCTCTAGCTACGTGCTTACTTCTGAAATAATCATCGTACGCTTGTATGATAATTTTTACATACCATTTATCCGTGTCATTTGGGTTGCAGCTATGGATTTAGCTGTTTTACTTTAAAATAGACTAAATGCCCATGTTGAATAAGTAAAATTATAAATGTATTAGAAGCAAGTTGCATTAGAAACAATATTTATCAAATTTCGATCCGTTGACTGAATCACAATGCGCTTTACGCACAATTGCGCCCGCCGCCTCTCTAGCACGCATATAATGCACACATTGTGGTACAATGCTCGCGATTGAATGATTAATAATGACGCGCAAATTCACTCAGCTGAGCAATACTCTCTATTTAACGTGCTGATTCAAACAAGCATAAATTGATCAATGGATAACGACACTCTGTATTGCAATAATCATCAAATGGAATTCAATGCAATTTACTAACAAATATAACGCATAGCAAAGAAAAACATTTGGTAGTCAGCGTGTTGTAAAACATCCTGAAATGGTATGCAATTGTTCCCAGCTGAAAACTCTTGAAGAGACAAAACGATTCACATCATGTCGTCTTGTGAAGATGGGGACATGACGGCGCCGCGACATTGTCTGTCTAAACGCACTCTGAAGACGAGAGGTTTTTCTCCGCTTCTTGGTGGCGGATAATTCTTTCTCGCGCAATTTCACTCCGAGTGTCGTGGCGCAATTCGCGCGATCGCAATTATGCGCGAGCAATCGCACAGAAGATTTAATGGCGAGAGCTAAAAGTGTTACGCGTTGCGAGATACAAAGGGACGTGACTTGCGAAGTGTGGTGATGCTGGAGATACTTTCAATACAGAAACCACTTGGATTCGGGGCTGTTGAAATTGACAATCTAGTATAATGCACGAGAGTATAATGCAATTTGATTTAGGAGATACAGGGTGATTTTATGTGATTCCCCTCAGACAGATCAATGAAACACTGATTTTTGGGTTTACATAGAATTTCATCAACATTATGCCATAGATTAATAACAATTACTATTGGAAAACAAAATGAGAATATTCACTTAGAAAAAAATGAAAAATATTAGTTCAAGATGCTCTTGATAGAAACTAATGGTGTGTCTTTTGCTTCTTGTATTTTGGGTTGCATAAACTGCTCCAGATTAGATTAATTATTTTACTTAACGTAATTTATTGTAAATTTATCGATTTGTTTTAAGCATTTCTAGCCAACTAAGCTAAATCTTATATTTGAGATAAGTTTCCTCAAAGTTTGACTTTTATCGTTAACATATAGATGGCCGAGACTTACTTTGGTTATATTGCCTCAAAATTCTTTTTGTTAGTTTGCTGTAAAAATATGGATATACTATATTCTTATGTTGTATGTTATATTTTCAAGTTTTAAATTGAAATTTGATTCATTTAAATACGGTATTGTTATGTGGGTTGTCTACATTATTTCAGTAATAAAAGTGTTTGGTGATAATGTAGGCAACCCAAAGATCTGATACAAGAGTAATTCCAGTTAAAATATTTCTTAGTAAATTGGAAGATAAAAAAATAATTTGAATTTATTTTGCTAAAATTATAATTGAAATTATGTCTCTATAATTATTTTTTTACGAAATATATTTTCTACTTCAAATTCATATTATTTAACTTTTTATTATTTTACTGCTTTAATCTTGAGAATTTCCTTAATTTCTCCACAACAATTTTTAATAATTTATGGTTATGATATGTCTGCTTATAAACTAGCCCAAACCTGTTTAATTAATGCAGTAAACTCCACTGCAGTGTGATTTATCCTGCTGCGAGCTTGCATTTTAACCACCAACGCTTAAAAAACGCACCCACTCGGCTAACGAATAAAAGTAACGCAAATTAGTCGACGGCAGTAGAGGTGGCGGCAGTCAAGTTGAATGCCGCTACCACTTCCACTGCATTTTCACATGCATATCTATTATCCACGCCAGCGCACATTATCACATATTATGTGCGCTAATTAATATTCATATCCTACGTACGTCCACACAATTAGCGCCTGCAACAAACTACGCAGCGCGTTAGTTAAATGCAACGCCTCATAGATTTACTATTAGGATTTATGCACGAAAATAATTCGCTTCCAACTGATCAACTAGGCATTTAAATAAAACAAAGTCGTGTATATTCAGTTGCCTACCTCAACGCAACTGACAAGCTCTGCTTGTCATTCTGGCGAAATATACGAGGTCAACCGAGCCACGTTCAATAATGGGGGATGATGTAGATGGAGTACATGAAGGATGCTTGCCGGCATAAGGAAAGCTAATTAAGAGTGTAAATAAAGTGGCGCGTGTGCGATGGCGGTTGCCACGTGGTCACAAAATGGTGCTTGGCCAAACATAGCCGTGGCATGCAAATGACCATCTCGCACCACCACTAACCGCCCGAGATCTAATCAGGCGTGCAAATATAGGTGCGCTTAATTACAGGCCGTAAGTAGAGAGTAAATATTCGTGCGAGGGCGGGTTTATCGAGGGTGCCAGCCGTCACCGATGACTAGGGTTGGCTATAGGAGAAGTATAAATTAACTTTGGATACCAGCTCAGTATGGAATTGTGGCTTTCAACAAAGCCAAGCATAATATGTTTGATTTGGATTAAATTGACTTTTTGAACAGAACAAAGAAGGGGCATAAAACTGGTCGAGGTTAGGAATAAAATAAAATCCAGCTAACCTTTCTATTGGAAGCATTGTACTTTAAACTAAAGAAAGGTCTGCAACCTTCCGAACAAACTAGCCACCTACCGGACGATAAGCGATTGAAGACCAAATACGGTAACGATCTATGTGCGGCATTGGCAACAGTACACTTCTAACTACCTAACCCTAAACCTTATGCCTGGCATACGGATACGAAAGGGATAAGAATAATGGTGATGATGAGACTTTATACAAATGAAATTTATTGGTATAGGGAAAATTCGTTTGCGTTGTGCGGTTATAAAGTGAAAATGAAATAAATGCTGTCCTAGCATAATTTTCCTAAAAGTTTTGTTTGCTCTTTTAGCATCAGTTTTAGTTAAGCTAAAATTGCTTAGTAGATGAGAAGCAGGGTTAAGACTTGCAGAGAGTTTTGAGGCCTCGATCGGAAATGTGTCGGGGAAATGCATAGAAATCAAATAAAATACTATTGTTTAGGATTATGACTTAAGTTGCAAGCTACTAAGAATAAAAATAACATCAAGATGCATTTATTCATACAGTCAAATCAGATTTCTGCTGCTGCTATTTGGGTTGCATAGTAATGAATAAATCGGTAAACATAGATTACTTTACAATTGAAAATAACATTGTACTGTCACTTGATTTCTAATTAAGCCAATCTATAAATGCACATTGACCACACTGAGCAAACTTCACTATTCTTCTTTACTTCCGAATTAGGCATGTATTTATGTTTGCTTACCTAACCTCAAAACTGAAATAATCCGCATTAACAGTAAACTAAGCACTAGGAACAAATCAAGTCCATTTCAATGCAATGCAAGATGAAACAGTTGAAAGCAAGCAATGAAATGTCAGCGTGAATCTCGGTCACGACTATTTCTAGCTCAGTCGAATCAATAGAAATTGTTAATTCTACCTAGGGCACACTGCACACCTAGAATATTTACGTATTTCGGTGTGCTTTTCATTGCCACTCTCAACTTACAGTTCAAAGCAAAATAATTCTTTATTTCAACTTTTTCATTGCCGGCAGATGTCGTCAGAGTCACTTCCAGTGCAACCAGGCTTTCATTTGCAAGCTAGTAATAGCCTAGTAGCATAAGCCCTGTGCATTTGTATGCATTATCTTCATACCTGTCGTGCACCTCGACATTTCCGTTGCTCGCGTGATGCGTGCAGTATACGTTGGGACGAAAAGTCGAGCACAAAACTTCTAATTAGTCCCAGCGCATCCATTATGCACGTGCGCGCAACATAATTAATTCACAACGCCCGCGACTCACTTTTTGCCGCCAGAGCGACGAGCGGTGGCAGGTCAAAAAGTAAATAAAACACACTTATGTCATCCTCATGCTGAGCAGCATATTGTCTGTCGGATGGCAGACATTGCGCTTTGTGTACACCATGGTGCACTTTAGCGCGGCTTGCAATCTCCAGAGAAGCATTTTGGGTTGCCTAATCTTTGGGGAGTTTCCTATGGTTGAAAAGCAGCTGCATTGTTATTTGTTAAGGGAGTCAGCACAAGTTGGGGTTTTTAATGTTTCTGGGTTTGTTTTAAAGGGTTTTATTTTACAATAATTAAGAAGTTGGAGATAAACAACTGAGAGGTGATTTGCATAACCTCACAATGCTTCTTCTCAATAATCCCTACTAAATTAGAATTAAAATTTTAAAAATCTCTATTTTTCTTGGATTCATTTGAAGTAGATACTCTTGATGTTTGGGTTGCATACAAAGTTTAATCAATTCACTATTCTAAGCAAATCTTAATCTAAGCATCTCAAATACTGGTTTAACTTGTAGACTTAAAGGATAATTAAAGACCATTCATTCTCTCCCCAACTGCATCCAAATGAAATTTATCATCTGCACTACTTGCATCTGCGATTGTGGAACTTTGCCTCCCCCCCCCCTCCTTCCTCTTCGCCTTTTCGGCGAAAATATGAGCTCCCGAAGATGAAACTTGAGCGAACTTTGCATGCCCCGTTAGGAAGCGAAGGAGATCGTTATCGTTCTCAGCACATGCATCCATCTTATGGTGGAAAAAAGGGAAAATCGACGCAATTAGAAATTCAAATTTTACAACAAGTTAAAAAATTTATTAGTGTCGCAAGCGCGCACGTAGAGACCATTTGCGCGAATGTAAAATCGGAAAAACCCGTGAAAATCTTGAAGGCAAACGCGGGAAACATAGCGTTAAACTCGGTTAACGTATTCACACCGTTCGCTGGTTTCGCACGGTGGCGCACGCCGAAAGTTTCCAACCTCGTATATCAATTTTCAATACAAATATTAAACCATCTGCCTCCTTTTCGTGCACATTTTTCCTTCTTTTTTTTGCCAGCGCAAAGTTTGGTGAAACAGTTGAAAATTCACGCAAGTTTTCCGTAGCGGGAAAAGATACACAGCCGGGAAACCACTGGCAAGTGCATCAAGGCGGCACGACGGCGCAAAGTGCGAAACTTTGGATGAAATGGATGCAAAAAATGTCAACAGCGCTGAAAATTTTAAGTGCTGCAAAAACAGTTGGTTTCTTTCCAGCTTTAATGCTCCAACTTGACGACTATAACATCAAGTCTTAAAGTCTTTGTAATCAATTAAAGCCTTTTCTTTGCCAAAACTGGAATAAATGAACTTGGGGTAAATACGAGCGCATCAAAAGCTTTCGCGATTTACACGTCAAACACGCATGTTTCGCCAAAGCTCCACACAAGTTTCTAGACGCGCGCATAAATTGCGAAAACTTCCGATTAATAAATTCGTCCATTTGGAAATTACTTTGCACGCGTATAATCATGATAAAGGCATCAAAAGGCTCTTTAATTCATTCGCTTACTTGCAGAGTTCGGAAATAATGTTCCTGCAGCTTTTGTGGTCGGATCAATTCCACGATCATTTTACAGCAACTTGAAAAGTTCAAATAAGAAAACAAAAGTCACTGCAATACAATAGGCAGTCAAGTATACACCATACGCTGGTGTTTCACTGAATAGAGTGAGTTTGGTGTTTATTTGGCTGCCTATGAATTCAACAGCATTGCAGTAATATGCAAATTGAACTGCACTTGCTGTACTCTTGAATCGTGTGCATTCGACTAGCATGGATCAGCATGAATACTCGATAATCCCGAGCGGTATTCCTTTTTCGATGCATTTTATTTCCTGCATGTTTTGTAGGTGCGGCGTGTGGTATATTCGGCCAACAAAAGGACGCGTTATTTAACGCCCTCTGTGCCATCGAGCGCAAGTAATAATTCCCAGGTTTAATGACATTCCTTTATGAATATCGCATGCGACCACCAGTGCCGCCGCCGCCTCTTTTGTTAGCAAGGACGAGCGCATTGCAAGCCCACACGCACGCCACCTGCCTAAACAAGTTGGAAATACACTGAGGTGCTCGCTTTTTGCGGGCGCATGTTGAATGTGTATGCAATGATGGGATAGTTTTCGTTTGCGACGATGTTGATATGAATTTAATAACCGTAAAATTAGATTGCTGCTGCTGAAATTACGATTGCGTGTTTTTAATTGCACATCGGCGCGTCCGCTCACCCGTTTTGGGCGGCGGATCTTTTGATGGTAATTAAATGCCGAAGCCAATACGTCGCACATAACTCAGCGGCCGGCGGCAGCGTGCCAAAGGCGGCCAAATTGCGGCACGCCTATAAAAGTAGAGGGTTTTTATTGGAAAATCGATGTACTGCACTCAGACGGCCTGCCACCACTAATTTATGGCTTGCAGTGATTCACGCGTGTACTTTGATCCAACGACATGCACAAAACCATTAGCAGGTAGCGGCGACAATTATGATTAGTCACTTCCGGTTTTCAATAGATTCAAACGAACGTGCGCTGTTTCCGAATTTATCGGTTGTTTGAAGTTATTAATATTTACTTTGATTTCAGTAGCATGTGGGAAAAATAAAAAAAAAATAAAATAAGAAGACCATGATTAATTAAACTAGCTGGTGCAGTTAATGTCATATTTTAAATACAGCTAGATATATATATTAATAGTTTGGTTTGAGTAGAATTTAAAAATGTTGGTTTATTGGTGTATTCAGTGTTGCCTATAGTGCCGCCCTACAAACAGCTATAAATCTAAGAAAATCTGAATTAAAGTTAAAAGTTTATACGTAGTTAAATAGAAATTCAAGCAGTTAAGACAAAGAAACTTATATTTCTTATAATAAGTTTACTAACTACTAACATTGAACATATGGAAACTATTTGCAAACGGTTTAGACATACAGCGTTGCAATATGTAGGCAACACAATACACAGCAGTATGATTTTTTTTAAA
>JAODGC010000007.1:3738982-3751028 GCA_027574925.1 Ecitoglossa quadriceps | reverse complement strand
TTTTGTTACCCTCTTGTAACATCGTCCACCAGCTTGAATGAATTGAGATTACCGTGAGGTTAGTAAGTCTCAAGCTATCCAAGAAAGGCGTCCGCAGCGCATACCACAGATGCTTACTTTGCCTGCAAACAATTAAATCCGTTCCTCCGACAATTATGAGCGCACACGCCCACCCCGCCTTTGTAAAGTTGGTTTAGCTACCCGCCCGCTCCTTTCTTGCCCGTAGTAACGGCGGCGGTCGAATTCCGGCTTGTAATCCAGTCGGAATTGCCAAGGCCATTATGGGTCCGAGTCCAACATTCCCCACACATTCCTTCCACACACAAGGCACTTCATCTGCACAATCTTGCTTCCTGAACCACAACTCTTTCCAACCTTCCTGTCACGAAGACGATCTCTCGCCAGTTGCGAAAGACGTGAAAAGCTTGCCAAAGAAGATCTTCGGCAGTTGCTGCGCTAACAACCCTTTTCAACTTGTCTGCAATATTCTGCACGTCTGGCGGCATGATGAACAAGACGGCTTTAATAAAGCGCACCTTTCTCAGGCTACCAGGGGTAAAATTGAGCGAACCAGTTAATTTGCACTTTCTCGACGCTTTAGGAAAGTATAAACCCAGCATGTGCGACATGCCACCAAGTTGAAAGGAGTTTATTTGGCGACTTGCAAACAAATTGTTTGATAGCGGAAAAGTGGAGAGGCTTAAAAAACAAGTTTGTTAAATATCTGACGTGGTGTATTTTATGTTGCAGTTATTATGCTTCTACGGCATTCCCAGTTGGTCCTCCACGGTTGGTACCTTCCCTTAAGAGGCAACGGTTGATGGCTACCTCACCAAGGAACAACAAATCGAATCAACCTGCTAAGAATAAGGAGATACCACCAATTGATCAATTGAAAATATACAGTGAGTCATAAATTTAAACGAAATTTCAATAAACCACAATATTTTAAATCTAAGCGAAAAAATAATGTTGGGATTTGGGACTATTAAGATTACTAATGGGCCCAATTTATCTTTTTTTTCGTATACTTACCAACTCTTTTTCCCTCTGCGTAATTACACAAGTCGGCAAGTTGGGTCGTTAAAAAGATTTGAAATATTAAGTGGCGGCTATTTTATGTCCACAGGTAATCCCGACATACTCATATGCGGCAACTGCAGAGAGATGTTCACCGACCTCCATGAACTCCTCGACCACAAGAAAACCTACTGCAAGCTACGCTTCACCTGTAAATGTGATAATCTAGGCAAAAACAGTAAGTATCTCCGCGCACAAACTAGCCAAAAATACGACGTTAAGATAAATTAGGTACTAGCTGGTTTTCGGTAGTAGACCATTGTAGAGTGCAGAAAACTTACGGTTAAGTTTTCGCTCCGGTCCAATGAAACCACCTGTGTCGGTGCGTAAATTTTCCCCAAGTTCCGGTGTTACATCCCGGTGGATATTAGGCGGCTATAACTCTCGGTGTAACTTTTCCAGCCCTCCTGGGAGGTACCCCTGCTAGTCTTAGTGCTAATCTTCTACAACTACTTTCTTCACATTTTTCCTTGCATTCTTTGCAGAATCGCCAATTGACGATAACTCAGCAGCGGCATTACTCTGTGTGCAGTGCAAAGATGCCTTCCAGAATGCTTGGGACTTGATGGTTCACGCCCAGGCTGCCCACATGTTGAACATCTACGAATTGGGTGTTCCGACGTCGATGGAGAATTGTGGATCACCGCCGATCTCACCAAGGGACAACAGTACACCTGATAAGGTACTTTGATTGGATATAGCTACTATGAGTTCAGAAGTTACAAAGTTGGGAACGAATGGGTTGTTGTTTTGTTATTTGCAAAGTATATCTTATTATCAGTCGTAAAATATCATCCCATGCGTTGGAAACAAAAACCACTTGTGCATATTGACAGCGCGCCATAAAACACTGCGCGCAGGGATTTTCAGTCGAATTGTTTTGGAATTGTTTCGAGTGCCAAAATCCACAGTGGATGAACCACACAGGGGACACCACATGCCCATTGCCATCCGCTCTCAGTCCCACATGTGACATGTCGCGGCCCTGTAACGGGCGCGCAAGCGACTCGGACCTCAGCAGCTGCTCATCATGGAGTATCCTAGATGAAGACCAACCACATACGAAATCAGACGGTAGTCACTCGCGCGAAATTATCGACATCATGGACCCGTTCACATCAGACGAGTCGCCATCAACAAGCAAGACTGATATAAGTATTTGTAATCCACCAGAAGCAGAAACTACCATAGAGCCTGTGTGCTTTCCGTGCATTAATAAAATGAATTGTCAGCCAGAAAGCCGAATGCGCTTGGTGCCGGTAAACAATGAGGCTAAGGTTACAGAAGAGGAAATGCGACGGAGTCTGGAGATACTTTTAGCTGCTCATAAATATCGACCAACGAAGACGAGCTCAGCTTTGAAGACATCCATCATTTTATTTATCACAATTATTGCAATAATTGGCATTTCGATGAGTTTCGTGTTTATTCCGAGACTGATTGGGATGCCGCCAGCGTTGAGAAATACAAAGACTGCAATGAGGGGTGAGTTTTTTGGGCCAAAATATCAAGTGGCAGCGACACCACCACCATTGCCTTGGGATGGTCGACATGCTATTGGCCTATCAAATGAACAAAGTTCATTGTATGATTATAAAAAGGCCATGACTTCTTATTACAATCCAAAGTTTAGGATTGATGAAGAAAAAACCAAGGAAACAAGTGTTAATCCTAAAGTTACCTCTGAACCTTCTAAGATAAAAATCACAGAAAGTCAATTTAATTTACCAACATCACCACCGCCACTTCCAACAACAGAAAAAGTGTCGTCCAGGGCAATAAGTTCTGTCTTAATTGGACCTAAATTAAAAGAAGAGGAAAGGGATGTTTGTCCTAGGATCATTTATAGTGGTCGAGACCAATGTACAATCTGTGATTGGTTGAATGAAATAGATACGAAGCCATTAAATTCTGCATCTTTAAACCCGCCTACTTCCACACCACCTACTTCATTATCATCAAATTCATCACCACCTCCTTCACCAACACCTACTTCATTACCACCTAATTCGCCATCTCCTACTTCATCACCACCGTCTCCTAAGCCAATGGAAACCAAAGCAAAGGATGCTCCAACAAAATCGGTGTCTGAAGTAGATAAAGCAAAAGGTCGCAAAGCAACCGAGCAAAACATTCTGCGAGGTTTACGCAGATGGGGTGGGAAAGTAAAGAGGGAACTACAAAGTTGGTTACCTGCTGTCAATAGGAGAACCATCAAGAAGATCTGCAGTAGCAGTATGAATAAAATGAATCTCTTCCTGGTGTTACACATTGTCAATGATATCCTACTAATTAAAGCTATTACTAAGCTAAGAAAAGATCTCAGAGAACAAGTGGATTGTGTGAAGACTAGTGTGTTCAGCAAGAAGCACAAGTGTGATAAAAGTGATCCGAAAAAAGTTAAGCCTGAAATAATTGTTAATCTTTCAAAAACGCACAAGAGATACAAATCTGGACAAGATCACGTGTCAAAAACAAAACTGGCTAAAGTGAAAACAGTTGAAGGGTTAGTCCAAGAAAATAAAACATTCGATTATATCACCTTCCTACAAGAATTGCAACGCCTTAAGGCAAGACGGATTGAATTGGTCAAGAAGTTGGATCCATTGGCGCAGGAGTGTTGTCTCCAGGAAGAAAAAGCTGGTCGTGCCAGGGATAACCACAATATTAGAAAATCATACGAAGCCCAATGCAAGAATCTCATTGATCAACAACAATTGATTCACTGTTTATCTTATTTGTATTCAAGAAAAAGAGACGTTTTGTTCCTGCTTAAGAAACGCTCAATATCCCCGGAAGTCTTCCATGAGAAATGTTGTAGAGTGATGAAGAAGTTGAGAAAGATGGAGAAAGGAATTGTGGATTATTATACGTCGGGAAGGAAAGCAACCAAAGATGGTCAAATTCCACAAATTACTGATTTACTTGTAGCCAAACGAGCTAAAAGGATGCTGAAGAAGATTACCAATAAACCTATGCAGAATAATTCTTGCATAGAAGAACCGGTTGAAATGGTTAGGATCAGTCCTTCTGATGCAGATAAGTCTGAAGTGATCAAGGTTATGGACTTGGAAAGGAGTAAATCGATAGCAAATCAAAGTGAGAAGTTGAAAACTAATAATTTGTCGGTAAGGAACTTTTCTGCTATCTCTTACTTTAGTGAACCCTCCATGAAACCACCATCATTATGTAGAAAAACGAAGGTGGAGCGTGATAATCTTCTCAAGACTTGGAAGGAACGCTATGAGCAACTTAAGAGTTTCTGGAAGTCACGCCAGGAGTACTATGATAAAAGAGTGGAGGTTTGTCAGCTGATCAAGGCAATAATTCCGGAGAATTCTGAGAAAGATCTTTGTAAACAATGCAGCTCGGAGAAAGTGAAGCAGTTGACATCTTTAGCTGCGAATGCTTTAACAAGTAGTTCAAAGCCTGCGCCACAAGAAACATCAACCACTTTGAATGACATGCAAAATGTCCAAGATGTGTTAATGGCACCTCAGCAGAAAAATGAACCAGTGTGTACGTCGCTAATAGTTCGACCTGAAGCTCAGGAGCAATATCCAGCACAAGAAATACTCGATGATTTGATACAGAATGTTGTTCAACAACAGAATGTGCCATTGCCAAAATGTACGGCATTGAGCAAGAGTGTACAGTCAGTGGATTATTATCCGGAAAAGGTTTTAACCGAAGACGACACAGCGGAGATTTTTGCAGGAAGCGATTCAATGGAGGAGGATATTTCTATAGCGAATGCTTCCAATGAATTGATTGAGAATGTCTTTAACGATATCAAGATGATATTTAAGGAGGAGACGGCCAAGGTGCAGCAGCATGGTGCTAGGTTGAAGAAGAAGTTGTATGACCAGTTGTTTGAGAAGAAGATGCAGCAGTTGCAGAATAGTGTGGGGACTGTCCGAGAGTTACTCGGAGGGAATGTGAGTGAGAATCATGGATTGAATGCTCCGACTGATTCTGATTCCTTGTGGTAATGATTTAGACGCGAAATTTTAAGCGTATGGAATTAAAGTATTAACCAGAATACTATTGTTTTCTTCTTTGTTTTTGTACATGCTTTTATCAAATACAACATTTTGGGATTACATTTACGAAAGAAATCATAACTTAAGTTAAATGCAAGATATACCGTGAAATTGCTAAGGAAATAAATGGGTCCTCTAGGAAGTGGGTAGAACCCATTTTAATTGTTCTTGTTTTTGATACAACTTTTGATCCCTTAGAGATAGTCTTGTTTTTAGGGTATTTTGTAGATATTATTTTAAACTACAACGAACTAGTCTGGTAATTCATTGTCCTTGAAATAAATTGGGACAACTTGGTGGAAAGTGGGACAAACCAAAGCAAATTAATTCAGTATATTAACAAATGGGAGATATTTAATTAAACTCTCAACAATAACTGCTCTGTAAGCAAACAAATGCCACCAATTTGGTTTCGGTGAATTCTGTTCATGTCAACGATTCCCCTGGGTTCAATCAACGATCTCTCGTAACATCCGACTAATACGATTTTTGGGCGCGTTATATGAACCTTGTTTATTTATTAGACAATAGAGTGGATTAGAAACGATGTGCGTGTTGTGTAATCAACAAGGGAGCGTCCTTAACATGCCTCCCATGGAGTAATGTCTTTTTTGTGATACGTTTGATGCCGAATGAAAAATCACCGCCCCACCTCTTCATTACTTCGCGCGCCTCGCTATGCATTAACAAACAATTGCGCGCACAATGCGCAAAGCCGATAAGGTATCATGGTTATTGTGTTGCGGGCAATTAATATAAATATGGTAATTAATTCAATAACATGGTGCGTACAAGCGGTGTCGAGGGCCTCCGTGGAATTATCGAAATTTAGCCGCAGGCTCAAAAAGAGGGGAATTTATCAGAATTAAACATCATTTAACGCGCCTGCAGACGGCTCATGGTGATGATGATTGGTGCTGGGAAAAATTACGCAGAGGGAGAGACGGCATGTTAATCAGCATTAATTACGTTTGCGACTCTGGTGCTGCAATAATTTCTAATCAACGTTTGTTTTCGGAATGATTACATGATGCTAACAACAGAAATGCCTTCATTGCGACTCTTATGGATTTCTGGTAGCATAATAATGATAAGATATGTAAATGCAAATATTGGAAAATTGCCTGCTTGGGGAAGACATTCGCACGTTTCTTTGGGATAGGAAATGACGGAAAATGAATGTCAGATAATCCCGCTTTACGATGATATTTCCATTCGCAGCAAATTTTGCTAAAACGATCGTAACGCCATTATCAGCTGGCTTTACCACCTTGACGGCTTCCATGACCGGAAGACGATAAAATAACGTCGCAATCAATTATCCTTCCCGTAAACGAATTGCTGTCGACATTTTCGGGCGTGCCACACAAAACGTACACAACATTGTCTCACGTTTTCTATGCCTGCCTTATCAATTTGTGCCATGCTGCCCCACCTTCCTCACGTCCTGCTACCCTTGAAGTCGCGTTTGGAGTGTGTCAGCCATTTGTATACGTGAGTAATTGCCAACTGGCAATCTGTTGGCTTGTCGTACGCGATTTTTATTGTCGTCGCGAAGTGGCTTGTTTGCGAATCTTGTGATGTATGTTGCACGCGATAATTAAACGATAACGCGAAGCAGCCCTGCAATTAGAGACGCGTGAGCACACAAATGGAGCGGCTGGAGGCAGCTGGCGGACGATTGCGACTTGCGGCTAGTCGTTACGCGGTGGGCGCACTTGTAGACAAAGCGAGTGGCGGTAGTAATGACGAGGCACAGTCGCAGATGGCGACCCTACGCCCACTTGGCTAACCACCTACGTCTGCGATGAGTTTTCTTCAAGATGTTCGTTCCTTGGTCCGCGAGGTGAGCGAGGTCCCAACTGGCTTCAATCATTGTAGTGGGTATGGCACCAGCTAATGTGGTCATGGTAGCAAATTATATTGAATTGGTTTGGATAGAATTGGATGTTTTATTTATGGTTAGGTTAGAATAAAATGGCATTTTTCTTGGATATCTACCTAACCAATGTGGTCCTGAGATTACTCAAAGACAGAATGGGACAGCAAATGTGTGCTAGACCTTTATTTCTTTTTATATATCTTTTGACCTAAGGAAGATATCATTTTGAATTTTGTTGCATTTTGTAGGTATATCTTGTGGCTTTAAAATGAAGTAAAAAAAATTAATCTAAAGTATCAGTAAATGATAAACATCTAAACAAATAATATTAAAAATATATTTTTTTTCTTTGTCATCACTTTACTGCATGTTGACAACTTCCGAATTTATTTTGTCATATATCTATGCAAAGAAAAAATAATAAGCAGTAACATTCTACCTCAATGCCCATTAGCGAATGTTCGTGGCAGCTGTAACAACCCCTTAAATTTGAAATTGTCTCATTTCCAAGTCACTATTTTAGATTTATCTCCGAATTGAGTGCCTAAATTAAAGATTTGATATTTGCATAAAACCAGCCTTGTTTTGAACTTGTTCTCAAGCTACTAATCGAATTCCGCCCGCCGCCCCTCGAGGTTGTTACTTTATCTTAGCAGCGCTTCGATTCGCTGATCTTCGATGGCCCAGCTGTAAAGAAAAGAAAACACGTCGTTTAGCTAATTTGAATAAACATCTTGAAGCAATATTATTGCGAATGCGAATGATAAAAGTACGGAGGCGGCAATGGCGGCAGTGTGAGAGATGTTATTGTTCGTCCCTAATGCCTGCTGTCAGCTGCAAACGCGTTCGGTTTTATATTTCGGCTGGCGGCTTTTCGAATCGAGTATAAATTGAGAATTCCTACTCCACGGCGGCATTGGCGGCTCGTTTAGATGGCGCAGCCCTTTCAATTGCGGAGACAAAAGCCTCAAATCTAAACAGCGCGCGCGCGCTGAGTATTTACATAGCCGCTTAAAAACAAAACGTGGAAATTGCCACGGATAGATGGTGAACCCAGCTTCCATCTGGGTTTTCCTATCAGGAACTAATCTGTAAATAGACGGCGCTGCAGATACACGTCAAAGGCGTGTGATCAAAGCAGTTTTATCCACGAGGGTAAATACAAGCCGAACTTGTTTTTAAATGCTCGTGCATTCGAAAATAACTGCGAAATTGTAGGAAAACACGCGCGTCCCGACTGCAAGCGTGCATCAGGTTCATCAAGATGCTCGAGAGAGTTTCTTTCACTTTGGCGCCCGGTGCAATCTCGCTTTGAAGACGGAAATCAATTGGGGACGAACAACAAAGCGACCAATTGAATCCGCCTTGGCAAGGACGCCGTCTTGTAGTACATCTTCCGGTTCCGGCGATGGCTCTCAATTCCGTGTGCTTAATGTAACTCTCATCGGGCACGTTTGTCGCAGGCATTAATTCCCAACGAAGACACCCATCGACAAGGCAAGGGATGATCTTGACTTACTTACAAATACGCTAACAACTCAACAAACATGTTCCGCCATGTTCAACAATTTTAATCAAAACTAAACGCTTCCTTTTCTTACTTCCAGGACAAAAACGAGAGCACGCTAGAAGGCGAAGAAGAGAACGGCCATGACAACGATCACGACTTCATTGAAAATGGCCGGGACACAGCCACCCCCGACTCTGGGCACTCCCGCACCGACAAAGAACTGGAAGATTTAATGGACGTCGAAGCTACAGCAAAAACATGCATAATGCACGCGTTAAGCATTGTCAGTGCGCCGGCAACAGGCGGCGGTGCGCAGCAACCAGTAGCCGCATCTCCACCGCCATTAGCAGCAGTAGCACCACCCACCGGTGGCGAATGGAAGCACACTCGACTTTCACCAAAAGTACGCCACCAGCCGTACTAGAGATGGTTTGGTAGGCAACCAACAGCGCACCTTCCGACAATCCTACGCAAACAGAGCGCAGCATGTGTTGCACTTTGGTTGATGAGAGCAGAATATCCCCATCAGAACATAGTACGCCGATGTAAAACGTAGTTTAATTAATTCTTATTGAAAGCGTAGCGTTTAGTTTCTAAGCAGTCTAATCATACGAAATTACCATTAACAGCACACCAGGCCGAAAGAAAATTTTCTTGTTTCTTCTTCTTTCCAAGTGTACATACGGATGGTATATAGGCAACCAGGCGTGCGAAATAATCGCCAACGTACTTATTTCTTCCGGACTCTCTTTCTCTGTCTCTGTCTAATTACACTAATTATAGCCGTGTATATAAAGTAAAGAATAGCAGCGTAACGATTTAACGACAGTGTAAACAGCGAGCAAAACCAATGCAATAGGAATAACTTAGCTGATCAAAGTCAGTCGTACACTGGGTGTTGCATAACGAAACCGAACACAAAATGGAAACAATTTGACATATCATATAAGTAAAGCGTGTTTTAACTGATGATTTCATTCGGTTGTACATTGAATGCTAGTTGTTTAACAAATGAAAGCTCGCAATGGAGATTTGTGAAAAGTGAGCCAAGTGGGTGCAGTAATGACTTATTAGGTAGCGAATATACGAAGATGACAACCACGTGTGTTGAATATAATTATATTTATATTTAAAATTATTATTATACCATAAAAGATAAACTAAGAGAATTACTAGGTAAGCAGAGAATGTTTTACGTACCATTATATCTACTATAGACCAACAAAATGAGGAAAATAAAAAAAAAACATTTCAACGACGAAGAAGACAGGAAAGCGTAGTGAAATTAATACCAACATAATACCAAAAAACTCTGTGCGTGTCACAGATGAAAGTAAAGTTAAAACAATTTTAAACTAAAAAAAAAAGAGAATGTTTGTTGCCTAAATGTATAAAAGTATAAATTATCTTAAAATACTAATTGAAGTTTGACATTAAACAATACTTGGATTGGTAGTCATCCATTTTAGTTAACCAAGATTGAGGTTATGTTTTATAGCTTTTGAGATGGACATGTTTTGCGGCCGAACAAATCGTTGTTAACAATCATCAATTTATTGACGCATTAACAAGTTGACATGGTGTCAATCATATTCTGTTTGACCATCGCTTTCATGTGATTTCTTGAATATTGATAATCTACTGCTTTCGTTTGCCCATTTTTCAATTGGGGCGAGCGATGTTGAAACCGAGGCACGACCATGTTGTTTGATTAAAATTACATTAATTCTTAAATTATTAATCTATGTAAATGTAAAAAATATCTCTCATATTGTATTAGTATAATTATGAACAAAAATATATGTCCTCCATTATAAACAGAGCGTTTTCCTGACAGTGATATGTTTATCATAGGCAACCCACAATGCTACTCGCAAGAATGGCATTTGAGTGATTCCTACAAAGAAATCCGGCGATAAACTCACCATGAGAATGAATGTGTAGGACATTATCATGCGCGCCTTTTCTTTCTAGGTGGGGCGGAAAACAGCAATCACTAAAACAGCAGTGTGGGAATGACTTTATTATTATTATTAATTTCACCAGTTTACTATAGTGGCGCAGTGATCACGCACACCTTGCTCTGCCAATAATAACGCCCAACCCATGATTCCCTAGGCACAACAACGCCTTGGCCCTTTACAGCTCGTGGATGTTGTCTTCGATTTGATTACGGTGCGATACTAGCTGCAATTAGTTTGAAGCAGACAGCGGGTAGACATTGGTGGAAGGAGGCCGTTTATATGTGGTAGACATGACACTGCAAAGGTAGGCAACCATATTAACACGAGCATAGACACGAACAATGAGACGAGCATGGCGACTTTATGCTGCAATGGTTTTTCTGGAAATGTTGCTGGTAGTGGTGGCTAGAAGGTTGTAAGGGCCATCGATTGTGGCGGTATTTTGCAGTTGGACTCGGCGGCGGCGGCGGTGGCGGTGGCGGTGCTAGCCTGCAACGGGCACGGCCACCCCCGCCTGATTGATGCGCCCGTCGTGGATAAATACACGCCAAACACGCGACGCGCTGCCGTAAAAAACGCATTTCTCTTCGACGAAGACAATGCTGTAATTGCGCACACGACGAGGAGATAATAATTCAATTGTAGGCAACTTATATATCACAAAATGCTATTGAAAATAATCTATTTACAATAATATAATCTCAAAGCTTTTCGATTTTCCAATTTCTGAAAGACGCTTATTTTCTAACTTAATTTCACATTTATTCATTCAATGAGTTATTTATGTGATTCAAGAGTAGGCAACCAATAAAACACAAAAGTGTACAAAATTAACAACACTACCTTCTCAAATCCAGTTGCACAAGCCAAAAATAATATTGTTTTCACATATAAATCATAATTTCATCATATTAATTTCTAGTTGTCACTTTTGTGTTGTATCAGTATGCAACCAATATATCACATATTTCTCAGAATCATGTGTTTAGTATAATTTAAACCATCTCTGTCTCTAAAATATCACTGCATTAGATTTGATTTCTTTGATTAATTGTCCACTTTCTTTGTTAACTGCATTCTGTTGACTTGTGGTCTTTGGTGTTGACTTGAGCAGTGCTTGTTGATGTTTGTCACGTGTATTTGTTGGAGATAATAATGACTAAGAGTGGTCATGTCCAAGACACATCAAAATGAGGCTATAAACCTCGCAGGCGACATAAATCTCAGCCTGCTGCCGCCACTGCTATGTTGACGCAGGTGCAGAATCCTCTTAGCGCATCCTGACACGGACCATCATCCCTAGGGAGTAGTACAACGCATCGGAGTTACTAGCGTGCCTGGTATCGTTGGCGGAGCAGTTTATATCGAAACAACTCTGGAGTGAACGTCATGCAAGTGTTTGTAAAGAGAAATGAAAACTATTCGGTGTACAGAGAAAAATATAAATAAATCTCTGTATAGTTAGGTACACATTTTCTTCGTGTTTTACCCTTGCTTCGCTTAGAAGCAAAAGCTTGAGGTTAAGTATCCATATGTCATTGTAGTATAGACAAGCAACAAGAACAAA
>JAODGC010000007.1:3714971-3738527 GCA_027574925.1 Ecitoglossa quadriceps | reverse complement strand
AAAGAGATCGCGCTTCGCGCGATCTCTAAGACAGCTGTCTTACAAAATTCAAAACCCCGGCCTCCCTTCTGGGAGGCCCACCGACTTATTTTATTTTCTCGTATCTATGGTTCGATTTTTCCAACTTCCAGTTGTATATTATATTATTCTCTTATATATCCTTACACCTTTCTGGGACTTGGAACATTTTCGAATACTGATTTACATTGGTTCTTATGGGAGTGCCATATGCTACCATGTAATTCGGAATTATTTAATTTCTGTCGAAAAGTGTCTCCTTTTTTGGGAATCGAACCCAAGACCCCACGGACGTGAGCGGTGGACACAACGCACTAAGCTAACAAGCTTTCGTGCAAGTATTGGTTCGTATTGGTTATTTATTGTTATAGTTTGCAGTCCGTGCACTAAAAGTGCATATCCAACACCCGATAATTTTTACTTACCGAAAATATATAAACGCTGTGGGAAAAAGATACATACATATATTAAATACAAAATTATCTCTTATTTAAAAAATGTGATAGTTCTGAAAAGAACTGTTTTACTCTGTTCATCGAATGGAATATCTAAAGAACGCACTAGATTCAGGGATTGAAGTGAGAATCAAAGGCTCACGTTGATTTAAACAATTACTGAAAATAAACTCTATTGAAAATGGAAGACAATTTTATTAATTATACTTACAATAGCTTTGTGTTACAAAGCAAAACGATGCAGGAAACAGTAATAATGCGTACCTAAGTAGAGTACACTAGATTTTACGGAAAACAAACAAACGGAGAAGTAAGCAAAGTGAAAGAAATATCCGACTACTGACCTTAATAATTCTACGCCGATTGATTTCTTATTGTAAAGCGTGTTGATTAATTCTAAATTACACTAAATGATCGTCACTAACGCGCGACAAAACACTGAAAACTTTCCTCTTGCCCGTAGATTTGCGCATGTACTGCGTATTACGTTACAGAAACGCGTATGCTTCTTCCAACGGGCAAGGTGCAACTGCGCGAAATGTGTTGATAGTCATGCCCCGATATAAACAATAACAAATCAGACAAACTCGCTGGCTTACCTGAGATTCATGCATACTCAAATTTATGGTGTTATCTAGTGCGGGCGTGGTCTAGCAGAAAGTACATCGTATAATATGCACCTTTCTGGTCGTAGATTTTTAACACTACTGAAACTCGTGGATTTTTAGCGCTACTGAGACGAAGGTAATTGTCCATGTGGGAATTGTCCACACGACAATTCAAAACGTTGCGCGTTACACTATGTTGATTAATCCAATACTAGATTATGAGCAACGACGCCTTCCACTTGATCCAAGGAACTAATAGAGTCATGCATCAATTTTTGATTAACCGTACAGAAGACGTATCGTGTCGCTGCCCAAAAAGGCTAATGAAATACGTCGAGATGCATGAGCATCTTCCAACGAACGAGGTGCGACTGGGTAATCAAAACTTTCCACTGCGTCTACACTGAGTGTAAACAATAACAAACGAATAGACAACGGTGGCTGAATTCGATGCAATTCTCGCACAATACAATTTCTTAAACAATAAAGATTAACATGAAATAAAACATCTCTTCTTCTCGTTTTTATACTTTGTAGGCAAGATTTGCTTGAATTAATTAGTTCTTGCAGAGATTAAGTTTTTATGGTGTAAGCATATATTCGTTTTTGTTGTTCCACTAAATATTTTGGGATATCTAAAGTTTGTGAGTGAAACTGAGGGAGAAATAGTATTTGAATGCATGTGGAACGCTCGTCAGGTGCGGGTCTCTACGTTCGGCCAGGTAAACCTGTTTCAATAGCAGGATAAAAAGTAGCGCAGATTTTGCTGCTTTTGTAGATGTCCATAGTTTTGTAGATTACTCTTTGTTTTCCAGATTTCTAGGAATATTTGAATTTTTCTACTATATGGATATAAACGTAAGATGTCTTTACCATTCATGCGTTCCATCATATGTATTGACTCTGTTCTACATGCGGTGACAACGCTGCGTAGGAAAGTGACAACATGTTTAATGGAACATTTAAATTGTCCAGTAAGGAAACTCAAATATAACTTATGGAGTACATCATTGTTTTTGCTTAACTTTGGTTCTATTGGCATGTGTTTTGTTTTGTGTTGCTTTGTTTTGCTTATGGGAGTTGTGTTATGATACTAGAGTATGCAGAGTTGAATTGGTAGTTCTAAAGTCATATGATTAGAAATGTTTGTTTTACTGAGATTAATTTGCAAAAACTAAATCAGATGCATACAACTAATAAGCTTAGACCTAAAATTTGATGCGTAACTGAAGAAAGCAACATGCAGCGTTGATGAGTTTATTTTACGTATATGCACGATGCATTGCACTGATTCGAGACAACTTATATTAGAATACTCCAATGTCCAATTGACACAAAATTCATTAACACAGTTCTTGAGGGTGGGATTGTATGAGAATACATATTATTGGAAACACTCCCAGCAGACATCGCATCGCAACAATTTATATTTCCTAAAAATACCTTCAAACAATTTATTTAACACTCATTGAATAATTTCTACACTCGACAAAATCAAAATATAAAAACAAAGATGATTCTACAATGCATGGATGCAAAGTAATATTCTTCACATTGATTTATAAAAAACATAAGTAAAATGGTAAATACGCAAATAGATAATATTCTACTTGCGCATGCTCATGAGCAAATCAAAACGGCGATTTGATCGAACTCCTTTAATATGATCCCTCCGAGAATCTACGGTTGTAGTCGATCCTTTGCTCTTAGTCGACACAGATGCAACAACCTTCAATCTAGTCTTTTTATCTATGCCTACAGCAGCTTTGTCAAATGCTAACGGAGCAATAGGTCCATCCCCGATAGTATTAACCCATGTTGAAGTTGCAGTAGAAGGCGCAGTTGCCCTTGGTATCTTCGTACCATAAGCATTCCATATCTGATCTCTTGTAGGCAAGGGTGTTTTAGCATAGCGCTGTGGTTGCATCCTAGACTCTGGAGTTCTCACACTAAAGGCTACATTTTTTGAAGACCGGGTATTTGCGCCAGATTTTCCTGAACGCGTTTTATTTGGATCGCCAAAAATTACCGGAGAATCTGTACCTTTATCGGTGAATTTAATGTTGGGCTTCAATTTATTGTCAATAACAAGATTTGAAGTAAATAATGTCCTCTTGCTTTTACTTGGAGACTTGGAATTTAATCTTGCTGTAACTGGAGCAGATGCTTTCTGACCGGAGAGTAATGCTTTAGCACGCGTTGCTTTACGTTCAAGGTAATCATCGATGGCCTCCATTTTATCATATGCGTTCTTGTGAATTGCGGAATAATTTGGTACTTTCTTCACCTTGCTTGTTGTGGAGAGTTGTACTGTTTTCTTCTTAGTAGATACTGGTTTCACTTGGGCTATAGCAGGCGTTGACATTTTGGCTGATGCGGGATTTAACTTCTGAACACGGCGTAGAAGTGATGATGGTGTTGAGATACAAGATTCTAACAAAAGAAAAAAATTAAACAATGCGATTAAACACGATTAGCTTGATTGCCATTTATATAAATAATTACCTGACAAGGACGTCTTTGAATCAGATATCTTGATTTTATTTTCTTTCTTTTTCTGTGCATGCAGAACACTCAATTTCTTCTTATGCATTGAGCTCAAACTGTTCCTCACCACCAATGTTGGCTTTTTCAAACTATCCCTCTTTGAAGACCTCAAACGCGGTGTGGTAAATGATGCTTCAGGACTATCACTAATTACAATGGGGCTATCAATCATCAGTTCCACCTTACTCCTATTCGAAGTACTGGGTAATAATCCGTTTGGATTAACATCAAATGTACTTCTCCTCCCTGGATTCAGTAAAGTATCCTTCGCTTGTGGATTGATTTCAAAGGTTTCGCGTTTCGTTAAGCGTTTAAGAGACGTCCTAGCTGGGGTTTTACTCTTCATCAATGTTTTATGAACTAGATTATCATGAACTTTCTGGACTTCAAATGTATTCCTTTTATTTGCATATTGGTTGTCATTTATCTGAGTTGATTCAATGTCCTCAAAACTTTCATCCAACGGTTCGTCAAAAGCATTAGCTGGGCCAGTTTTATGCGTTTCTGATGCACGAGGATTAGCAATTTCAAACGTTCCACGCTTTTTCGAAATTGATTGATATTTGTTTGTGGAATTCCTGAATAGAACTTCAGAACTATCAGCAACAGAAGCATCTAAAGTTACATCAAGTGGATTTGATGTTCTTGTAAAAAATCTTGTGCTGTATTTCTGCACAGATGTCTCTATCAAATTCTCATCCATATTAAAGAGAGTTTTCATAGGTGTTGTTGCTGATTTAAGAAATTTCACAGAACTGCTGAGTAAATTTTGAGGTTGCTTATCATCTTGGGCATCAATCGTTTTATCTCCCAATGAGGCCATGGTGTTCTTCATTGACAATCTTGTCTTGGGGGATGATATTTTGCCTATCACTGGTAATGGTTTCAATGGACCCAATGTCATTGATTTTGATTTCCTACCAATTGATACTTTTTGAGATGACATAGGTAATTTATCAAATGTATCATTTTCTTTGTTTTCATCTGATATCTTAGTTTTAAGAGATTTCCTTGTTTTTCGTGGTGTTAGTTTTGGAGGATTGGCCACACTAGACTTGGCTTTCTTCACAATAGAGAATATATTTTGTGGTGGTAAACTGGGGTCAAATGTCTTATTATTTTTGGAGTCCTCAATAGATGTCTTGGTATTTATCAGTTTGCCAGATGTTCTTGTTTTCACCGATGCTTTTGGTGCCGGTGATTTGTGAAGACTATTCATCACAACTGTCATTGGCTTGATTTTAACTGGGGATGCATTTGTAGCAGATGCACCAACATCAAATAATGTATAATCCCCCATTGCATCACCTAGAGATGTCCTATTCTGTTTCAATGAGAGTCTTGTTTTAGGTGGGGAAACCTTCTGTTCACCTCTTAGTGACTGCATTAGAGTGATACTGCCATCCTCATCAACATTAGTTTGTCTATGCAATCTTCTTCTGCCTTTAACAATCTTCCTCTCAAAACCAGCATGTTCACTAATGTTGTCCTTAGGTTTCCTTTTATTGATTCTCTTTTTGATGACTACTGATGGCTGTTCTTCTGTAGACAGTTCCAAGATCCCAATGTGCTTCTCGCTCTTGCTCTTCTTATGAAGCTTTTTCGTGGAGGGCGACTTCTTCCTCTTCTTCTCGGAGTCTAATTTAGTATCATCAGAGCTTATGCTTTCGACGACAAATTCTGAAGCGCAATGAGAACGAAATCGTGTACTGCGCGGCATTGTGCTAAGCCTTTACACTAATTAACTGCAAATTTTACCCGCGTTAACGGAGATGCTATTGGAAGCTGCGTTATCTCGGTTAACTCTCCCGACTCATATGTTCAAACTGGAATTAAATTTCAACGGAAAATTCTGACTGACTGTCAATTACAGGGGGCGCTTTAGGACCAAGCAAACAAAAGAGGGGCAAAACAAAAGAAAAAAATAAATGCTCAAAGATAAACATAAACAGAATTGAAGTTTTGTTCACCTATTTCAATAATGCCGTAAGTTATTAACTAGTTTAAATAAGCTTTAAACATTGCATTCACTACATAACAAGTAAAATAATTCGTATTAAATGAAAGTGTTGTTTTACTATTTTACAGTTTGATTCGATTGAATTGAAAACGTAATTATATTGTTTGTTAACAAACTACCTAAATCACTATGTTTTGATATTTGTCTATGTAGACTATGTGGATTAAGAAATTTGGGAAATTGAAAATCGGATTATCGTACTCCTATCACTAATATACAATCTAAGAAAGTAAATGATATGATTTGCTTAATAAATTAGTCATTACAATTAAGATAATTTACAAATAATATACCTTCATAATAGTATTGATAATCATTAGCTGTGCTCTACTTTGTTGTACAAAAATATAACCATTTGCTAATTTTTAATGTTTCTGCCAGAATTCTGACTTGAACCAGCAACAAGTAGAGAATAAATTTAATTTAGGCCTGCTCAACGTACTGTAAAAACTCTTAATTCTATTGTAATTATTATCTAAAAATACTTTGACAACATTCCCACGATATTACACCTTATATAATACTTTCATAGCAGGGAAGTAATTAAAATATGAACTTGTAACCCGTTTTGATTATATCGAGATTATGTTAAAATTGCGTTCTTCTTTGCTTATTCGTTCATTCAATATTGAATGATTTCACCAAATTATGTTTGATCGTGTGATAGCGCAATTCTTACAACGCAGTAATTTGACATGTATTTGCTTCTGTTGAAATTGCTCCTTGAGCAGAAGCACCGGCTTGAGCTTGATGTCCTTGTTGACTCTGCTGGGCTTGTTGACCCTTCACGTTGATCCGAGAACCGCTAGCATCTCGGCTAGCGTATAGCTATAGCTATGTTTGCGACTGTGCCAAAGATCCGCAGGTGGATTCCTTGACAAAGTGTGATGCCTTCATGCGGGCGTCCGCCGTGTCATAAAGTGGATATTCGCAGCAGATGATGAATTTGAGGAAGCGTGGGACTTCAACGTAAATGGCAGGCGGGATTGGAATTAATGGGGATGTTGATTGCTTGTAGTACCTGTACTCTGATATGCTTTGAGGACAATAAATCCAGTAGTGTCAGTTTGGAACAGAAGAAGTTAGAATAAAATGTAACTTACTCTCCAAATTTATCATCTGATGATCTCTCTAACAATGGCATTCCTGATAGGAACAGAATAATAAACGTTGTGAATATTGGTGAGGCAATAGCAATCCATTCAGGTCCTTCAATCACATTCAGAGATATTACAAAAATACCCCACCAAAGACAAATCTCTCCAAAGTAGTTTGGATGTCGGGACATCCTCCATAGTCCATCATTGCACCATTTTCCTTGGTTGACTGGATCCTGACGGAAAGAAAATTTCTGGAGATCGGCGTAAGTCTCAGTCAGCAATCCAGCAAAAAACATTCCGGTCCCAGCGGAATCTAAAGTAGTCATTGTCTTCGGTGCTTTTGGAATTGAGTGCCGTGGTGAGTTTATGATTATTACTGGAAGACTCACGATGTATACCCAGACAGCCTGAAAAAACCAAAGATCCATTTATTAAACGATGTTTAAGTTACCTACATCAATCAAATGAGATACCTGAAAAGTCCAAAAAATTGCAAAGCGAATCGTATTGCTTCGTTTATCTTCAAATTGTTTATCTCTACCAATTTTCAATATTCTATAGAGAAGATATCCTGATAAACGAGCTCCCCACATGCAAACATAAACGGTGACCATAAGCTGCCGACTGTCATATCCTTTCGGGGACTTTTCCGTCTACAACGAAACATGTGTATGAAGAAAAATGCTATAGATGTGTTGAAGATTGTTTTTAATACCTTGCCTGCTTGTCCTAGAAAAAATGTCAACAACGCAAGAATACTGAAATTAATTCCACCAGCAAAGTCTGATACTTTGTCCGTTTGGAAGACTGCAGCGATGGTGAAGAAAATTAACTGCATTGACACAGTCACTATCGCACTAATGGCGAAGTGACTCTCGTCCAGTATTTCGATCGGCATTTCGATCTTACTTATTTGCAGTAAGTACACCTGTATCAAGTATTAACATGATGTTGCTTGTAATCTAGAAGATAGTAGAGTATTTTAGTATTAAATTTTACCGAGGTATTTACAATTAAAGTGGCCAACTATTTTGTCAAATGTAGCTATATATTGTTTAAATTGAGATTTTTCTGATCTGATAAACTATTTATTTGTGTGTTGTTCGTGAGAGGAGGCGGCGGCAGACAAAAGCTAACAAGAGCAAGGTTACAGCATCTCGTGCGATCGATACGCTTTCGAATTTTCGTCCTAGTCTCTACGTTTAGGTGAGTTGTATGTCCGCAATGCGAAATATTCCTGCATTGCATTATAACTACAAAACCAACGTTTCTGTCCATTCAACTAAATTAACAATAACAAATAAAAGCAATGTACTCGTTTTTGTTTCACAGCGCAATGAACTTGTATATTCACCTTTAAGACACACCTTTTAGGGACAACTTTGTCGCAGCTAACGCTTGCAAATCGTGCTCCGCCATCGATTAGACCTTTATTGGCAATCTAAGCGTTGAACCGTTACTAAACGTTCGACACGCAAAAGAATTTACAATTAATTCTTACTAGTTGCGCGTAAAGTGAACAAAATCACTCACATTTAAAATAACAACTAATTATGAACTCCAATTTTATTTTTTAACAAACAATTATGTTGCTTCATAAAGATAAGATGCCAAACTTACAAATGCATGAATGGATGTTCGTTTTATCACGCACAGTCGACGCTGGCACCGCGACGCCTTGTCCTCGACTGATCCAGCAAGCGGCAGCAGAACGCAAGCGCAACTTCCGCTGGATTTTCGTGCATTTCCAGCCCACAGAACCGATAACCGGTGCTCGCAATACACATTCTCCTGCCAAACCGAAGGCAACCGTATTTTATCCCGCATTAAATGCGTTCAGCTTTAAACGAGTCTAAAAATATTCTAAGTTGTTTTGCTTCCTTCCCGTGTGCAAAGAGAAAATATTTAGATTAGCATTTTAACGTGTGCTTGAAGCATAGTAGAGTGCAATTATTAATTCATATTTAATAATGCGCTTAATATTATATTTTCCGTAAAACATATTTAGCTAATTATAGATTGGTAGCAAATTCTTACATTGTTAAATATTAGGGACGCACTTAGTTCACTCTGATTCACCACTGTACAACAAAATACAATGCAAAAGCAGTAAAAACAGAACAAACACCAATTACAATATATTTTTGGGTGTTATCAGTTGCAACAACCTCTTTGGTTACTCTCCTATCGCGATTCTTCTTCTTTGCAAACATCTTTTCAAATTTCTCCACCTCACGTTTGTTCTGTTCTTCTTGGAACTTCTGTTTTTCTAGATCCTTCAGACGTTTCGCATCTGCTTCTTCTTGCTGTTTTTGTTTACAGGTGTCATCACAAGGTACCTCCAATTTACCATTTCGAACAACATCACAAGGAAATTCCTTTTTGACACGTTTACATATGCAGTAAACTTTGACTTTCTTCTTGCATTGATCCGCATTGGGACATTCACCGGAGTGGCAAATAGAACGACAACGATGCCCACATGGGAACTAAAAAAATAACATATAAGAAATCTTCACCTTAAATTCCATCTGAAAACATACATTCAATGGACATTGATTCCCACAACTTTGCAATGCTTCCTTATCCCCTGCTGTAGTCCATACATTGCAAACAACATATGGCTGGGCTTGTCCACAGTAACAAAATATCTTTATCATACTTTTACATGGTGGACATTTACCTTGATGGCATTCAATCTTGGCACATTTATGTGTACAACCTTCAACTCTTGGCTTCTCACAGCCCCTCTCACATTTTTCACAATTATTCCCAGCGGTAATATCATCCGTAGCATTTTCAACAACGTGGCATTCAAATTCACAATCATGGTTACCACAAGCCAGTTTCCTTCCGCAAATTTTATGGCAACTCACAGGGCGCGCCTCGTGACACGGATAATCACAAGTTTCATGTTTACCAAAACAAGTTATGGGAATAGGGACAGCACATGGGGGACAAGGCAAATCTCGTCGTTCCATTTGAGGTCCACGTTCTTCCCATGGGGTTGATGCTTTCGGTTGCTCCAGTTTGACAAAAACTGATGAATGACATTTTGATAGGCAGTGATGATCACACTTTGCGTACTTCTTATCACAAATCTGCCTGCATGGAGGACAATCTCCAAAGTGGCATTTGTGGATGTCGCGATTTTTGTGGTGACAATCTGGTGATATTCTAAGTGGAGTTCAATTTAAATAATCTCATTTTTAAAATGTATCACTGATAATGTAACTTACTTGCAGTTGATTCCACATCTTGGTGGTTTAGTTTTAGTTCTTCTGCCACAAGGGACTGAAATTACAGTGCCACCACAGAAACAGGATACTTTTTCAAACTTATTGCAGGGATAACAAGGGCCTTGGTGACAGATTGATGAACAGCTGTGTTTTTTACAGTTTAGAGTTTTGCCGCAGGCTTTTTCGCATGGTGGACAATTTCCATCACAACACTAGAGAAGATAATAAATTACTGAAAAAGACGCGCTCCCATGTTTGAAATTAAGCGGAAACTTTGAATTTGCGCATGCGCAACCTACATATTCCAGTAAAGTAACGCAAATAATTGCGTTAATTCTGCGCTATACGTAAAATTATACATTAATCCGTGTAAAATATCTTGTCCTAACCTTTCTATTGCATGGATGTTTATTGCAGTCCTTCATTTGCTTGCATTTACTCTCACATAAATATGGTTTACCACATTGAACTTCCTTCATGTGCTGTCTACATCGACATGGTTTTGATACAGTCTGCAAACACTAAATCAAAATAATTCAAATTAACTGTATTGCAACATATCCATGAAAAAATTATTTGATGTGGTAAAGCCTACAGTTTCACATTTTCCATTGTGACAACGTAAATTACAGATATGCACGTCACAATCCAAAGTCTTCCCGCATGTATCACCACATGTAGGCACATCTTCAGTGCATGGCAACTCATAAACACTCTTTCCACATGCACATGTTCTGATTTTGGACCTAGGGCAATCACCACAGGCACTGGAATGACAAATTTCCTCACATGTATGATGTCCACATAAAAACTTCCTATTGCAGACCTAAAAAACAGGAATTCCCTAACATTGGTATCAACTAGGTGTAACAAAACAGTAAAACTTGCCTTTTCACATTGCCAAATTGGAGTTGCACAGTCAGTAAGCTTAAATCTAGCTCCACATAAACATTTCTGCATACTTTTCTTAACACATGGTTGACACCCACCTGAATGACAAACCTCCACACATTTATGCTTCCTGCAAGCTAATAGCTTGTTGCATTGGGCACCACAACTCCATTCTTTCATAGTACACCTTTGTGGTTTAACAGGAGCAGAACCACAGAAACAAGATACACATACAGATTGTGGACATGGAGGACAGGGTCCTGGATGACAGAGTAGAAGACACTTGTGACCACACTGGGGTTTTAATTCTCGGCCACAAGTATCACCACAACTGTGTGGGACAATCAAAGCTTCAAATATAGGATTTATCTTCTTTTTACAAAAACAAAAGTAGTCCTTTGGGATATCTTCTGGGGAGTATTCAGTTCTACATTTTGGACATCCCCATTTCATTGTGATGCGCCTTGTTTGAACTTGAGCTTCAAATGCTTGTTTCTGTTGGGTAATGGTGTCTTTGGACCACCTTTGAATGCACATTAGATGAAAAAAGCAATAACATTTACTGCAAGTCCAAATCTGAAAGAAATTTCAGACATATTTGTTCATTAGTTTAGTAATAAGAATAAACTTACAGGCTCACTCCTTTTAATAGATGATATACATATGAGGCATGTACAAGTCCCTGATTGGAATGCATCATAGAGAAAGTTTTGTGTTCTACCAATATCTGCAGTAAATCCAGCTTTCGCATATTGCTCCAGCACATTAACTATAACAAATTAGCACCATTAGTTAACTAAGTGTTAGGGATTGGAATGGTTATAAATTTACCTATAATATTATCTTTTTCTAGGTTGTCTTCTTCCTCAGAAGATTCACAGTCATTTGCGTATTTTTTTGCAGCTTCTTTGAGTTTTTCTTGGGCTTCTTTGAACTTGGCTTCATTCTTCTTAGTGTTGATCTTATTCTGTGGTTGTTGTTTATCTATGTTCCAGGCGTTCTTTAATTTATTTCGTTGTGAATTCATTGTATATCTTTGTTAGTGTACATTCGCGGTATTTTATAATAATTTTTGGTGAAAATCGATTGAAAATATTGCAAGAAACAAAGCAAAGGATGAGTGACCACTAGGTTATGCAAGCATCTGACGACTGGATCTTGACATTGACGTGGAACATTGTGTAATCAAATACTATAGGCAACTACAATTACAACTATTTTCAAAAAAACAAAAGCAGATTCTTAAAAAATGGAAGTGATGGAGGTCTTCCAACCAGTTTCATCCTTCATCGAAGGCTTTAGAATATCAATAAGATAATTTTTTTTGTCTGCACCATATTTTCATTGAAAGAACTGAAAGTGACCGGGAAGCAAATCACGCATCTGGAATTAATTTCTAGCCTCTCTTATTCATTTTCATTGATAGAGTTGTTTGGCATTTTGTGAAAAACATGCTTTGTTGATAAGTAATTGATGTTTTGTTTATTTTCATACAAATTATATGTTAGTGAATTGAACTGGTAACATTTTCGATTATAATTGAAACAAAAAACAATCAGAGTTTACAAATTATTTTCTGTTCATCTGAAAAATACTGAAAAGCTAGAATTATAATGTATTTAGATTTATTAGAAAATACATCAGTTTATTTATATAATTTAAACGTACTTGGCAGCAATATAAGCATGATACACTTTAACACCAGCCCAGGTTTCAGACGCTATTGGCAAGATATCACTTGGTGCTGGATCAAAACCGTTCCAACCACCACCAGGCAGTTCAATAGTGTATGCAAGAGGAACACCACCGACACCCATAACCCAATCATCAGAGCCACCAGAAGCAGGATACAAAACATTGGTAGAAGATCCAATTGTGTAATGGGTACCACCGAAATCATAGATAGCCTTGGCAACCTTCCGAGCCAAATTATTCAACTCCTTGGCATTCACAGGTAGAGCAGAAGTCCACCCCCATGGGTAGAGAAGGTACTCTCCATAGCTGTGGAAAGTGAGGTATAACTTGATGCGACTGCCGTATGCCTCAACAACTCCCTTCAAGTTTCTCGTTTCGATCTCGGAGAAGCCGCGTGGCCCAGCATAGGTCTCGCTGCACTCATTGCTGCTAGCACCAGACTCCATCCAGTGGAAGTCAAAGTTCCGATTGGCGTCGATGCCAATGCAACGCTTGCCTTGGCTTCTGGTTTTACGCCAGAGCCGGTTTTTTTCATGCGTGTGGGTGTATTCATAGCCATCGGGATTTAGGACAGGGATGATCAACCAGTCGACGGATTCAATCATGTAACGATTGGCTTTGTTTTCGACTAGTTGGTCGATGAAGTAAACAACGGAGGCAGGGGAGATCCATTCTCGCGCGTGGATGCCGCCATCTATGAGGATGATGGGTTTGTTGGAACCACCAGTGGAGATCTTGATCATAGCCATGTCACGCTCCTCGTAGGATTTGCCAATGGAGGTTACAGTGACAAGATCAGGGAAGTCAGTTTGGAGTTTGATGAGGTAGTCTACGATTGTAGAGTAGCTGTTGTATTGTGTGTGGCTGATTTTGCCTTTGAGCATTCGGGGAGCAAGGAGTTTCTGCATACGTTCACGTTGGAAAACACTGCATTAGAATAATACATTAACAAAATGATGAAATTTGATTTGGTTCTTTTTCAAGAAATTAAAAAGTTTCTCACGTCTCAACATCATTAATGATCACTTGGCTTGAAATACTATTGTGCTTCATAACATAATCAAACTGTTTTTGCATTTTTGGAGAGACCATAATGTCCATGTCTTTGTTAAGAACACGACCCTTGGACCAAAAGTCGATGCCTTCCATCTCTTCGAAATGCTTCATAATGCCCAGTTGCTCTTTGGTGGATGGAGTAACACGGAACACCTTATAGCTAAACAGATATTATTTTGCAATTACTGCCACCAAATATACACGTTTATGTTAAATGCAATATATCAATCATTACTTTTGGTAATTGGCCGAAGCCAATATAGCGAGGTATGCGATCAGAATTAATGCCTTCATGTTGACTAATTTCATTTAGTTCCGCCGTTGCTTTATATACACATCACAAAACACTTATAATAAGTGTTAGTGATATCTATGTAGGTGATAGAATGCTGATTAACGTCATACAGGAAAACCACACTCAAAAAACTATGCATTATGTGAAGTAATTTTATCAGTCAGTGAGTTTATTGATATCTCCATTAATTGGGGTAATAATACAGGAAACGGACAACTTGCGATAAGTTACTTAGTTGATGGAGAGTGCATTGATTCGTAGTAAATTCATTGTTTGCATCATTAAATTATATTTCAAAAAAAGTTTAATAATTAAAAAGATTGTGATTTGTTTAAGAAGTTGCCTAACTAGCACTCAGTACATAATCAATAATAACTAGCAGCAAAATCTGAAATTCTTGGATAAAGCAATAATTAGAATGCACATCTCATTTATATAATTTTTTTGATTCACAAATTTGAAACAAATAATAGGTTTAAAAGTGAAGTTATTCTTTGTATAAAAAGTTGCCTAGCTTCAAATATTTATCAAAAAACATGAATTACAAGTGTCATTCAGTAGAATACTTAGATAAATAAATAAGTAATTAGTGTCTAGACTCTATTATCAGTAATATATTTTTTTGTAAGATCCATAATCCCGTAGTCAGTTCCTTCTTTGTCTCTCACGCCCCTGCCAGTCGGGTTGTCTAACTCTCTAAGCAAAAAATGTTAATTTGTGAAACTAGATGGATGCCAACCGCACATCTCGTTGGTCTCATCGCTTCGCGTCGAGAATATGAAATTTGTTTGCATAATGTTTAAATTTAATATTGGTCGCCAGTACGAGCCGGGATAAATAGACGCGCGTACGAGCGTTGACATTCTCATAAATCAAACCTAATGAATCAAGAATAATAAACAAACAAAAGTAAGAGTGCGACACGCCCGGTCTTTCCGGATCACGTCGCACGGCCGAGTTTTAACATTTCGAGCAAATGTCACTCGGGAGCGGTAGGGCCGCCCCGTCCTCATCGTGATGGAACCCTCGCTGGAGTAATATTCCAATACGCAGGAAGCGGCAAAAGGCATTCATAGGTCATGTGAAATTTATTATTATCGACGCTCATATTTTTGCGTCGCCTTGGAAATACTGCTGCTATCAAATGCTATTCAAACTCAGCCATGATGGATATAATTCAGTAAAGTGGTGGGTTTATTTAAGGTTTAGTAGAATGATATTTTTTCTATTAATATGGTTTTATCTTAAAGTTAATTTAAACTTACTTCTACGTTTATATTTAAACATACTTTATATGATTGTCAAAGACAGTTGAAATGTAGGCAACACTGAGTGCGTTTTGTGGAAGTATTTTGATTGGGTACACATGAAAATTGCTGGTAAATTGAAGAATAGCAATCATAATGATAATTTAAATAGAATTTGTTATAAAATCAGAAAAAACCTTGGTGAGATTTGTGTGAATAACACAACTGGTACAGTGATTAATTAGGTTTCTATTGTTTGCTTTTCTACGATGATATTAAGTCAGCTTATTTAAAGTCAAATTAATATTGCTTTCAGTATTATAAATTAAATTTATTTTGTTTAGTGTACCAGATTTTAAAATTGAACAAAACCTGCACAAAGTATTGAGTTGTATGCAACTCCATCTGCACTTTTTCGTATTTTTCGGTTTTTGTAAACATTGTAACGCTCTAAATTATAAAATTATTCTTGAATGGGTTATTAATCGAGGTGATATTAGTGATTGCTAAGCTAGGCTATAATTGTAACAAAACTAAGCTGGGTTTAAAGAAAGAGCAAAAATTCACAAGAAATTAACCAAAACTTTGTTCTTTACACTCAAAAATATGTTTTATTTTGTAGAAGCGAGAGGAGAATCCTTTTCTTTGATTTTATTTATACTCTTTAATATATTCTATATAAATATGTTTATATCTTTATCCATAACATACAAAGTGTCCCGATAAACACACGCATTAAAGTTATTCTTGGAGCAATTAAGCTCAATGCACGCTTTGGCGCGTGTTGTCTGTTTGTGAAGGCATGTGTCGATTGTCTATAGAATTCTTGTGCTTGCGACGGAAGCCCGAAGGTGGCTGGCGCTGAGCGCACCCATAGTGGTGGAGGCGGCGGTCGCGCAGTGGAGCCATGCTTGCTTCCCGGCGGAGTTATTGAAATGCCGGCGGCAACGTTTTGAGTAAATTAATGAGTAGACTTTAGACACAAGACTCCTTTGGGCCTTTGTTCTCGGCGACGCTTCTTTGGTCGCCACCGCCGCGTCTAAGATTTGCCTGCGCTTTCAATTATAGGCACGTCCTTTGTTGGCTTTGCCGCTTCGAACGGATAAATTCCGGCGTTTGGGCGAATTAATTCTCTTTGATTTTAATATTATGATAAGATTACACCAATGCTAGACTAGGTGCGTATAGAAAAGAGAGGAAGTACATTTGGTTGCATACCGCAAAGGTTAATAATACGTAGATGATAAACAATGTGTTTAGTTTTAAGTACTAAAATTAGTTTATCGTTATAAGTTGTTATCGGGAGATGACTTAGTTATTTAGATCATACACCTGCAGGATTGTTGATTACTTAAGTGTGCAGCAATTTTAACTGTCATTAATGATATCAAATTTTTAACCTAGTTAAATGTAGTGTAAAGAAAGCATTTTTTTTTCCTAGGAAATAATGTGTGAAATTATCTATTTGTTGATTCTTGATTAGATATTTTATTTATTGCCCTTTTTTGTTTTTTTATTTACTCTTCAAATTGCATGTTGTTAAAGTTGCATACCATACATTCTCACTTTATTGCAGAAATTGCCATCATTCAAATATTTTGAGTTGCAGTTCGAATATTTGTATAGTTTATGTACGCAATATTCATTTCTTTCATTCCCAAGCTACTTTTACCTTTTATTCTTCGACTCTCCAACCTAATTGAATATTGATGTATTGATAACATTCGATGTTTGCCAATGAACGCACAACTCAAACGACATGTACACTCCTTAACATCAAAACTCAAGTAGTGAATTTATGTAAATATGATTGAAAATATGTACATTTGCAACATGTTCCTTAACCGACCAAGGTGAAAACATCTTTGCGCGTTTTCCATTTCTTTTAGATGTCGAGCGTAGTCAATTTTTACGGCGTCGTTACGCTCACTATTTAGATACCGCCCGTGTGCGGCGGGATGAAACAGCCTCCAACCTACGACCCCGATGCATCGAATCGAAGCCGACACGAACGCAAAACGACCGTCGGCCTGCCCGCAGACGATGTTATCATCCGCATCGGAATGGCGAGGAAAAGTCGGCGGTAAAGGCGGAAAGACATCATCGCGCATCACCTTTGCTGTGTGTCACCGCTGCCGCCGCCGCGCCGCTACCACGGACGGCTGTCGTAAAACATCGACTGCACTATATCTAAATTACACGCTCGCTTTACGGCCGAATTACGGCACGAATGCGAATTCACCTAGCTTTAATGGCAATTAATATCGGCTATGGTTTTACGTAGACGCTCGGTCAGACTGGGTGATAAGGGCTAAACGAGCTGTGTGCATCATGATAAATTTAAGAAATGTCACCAGCCAGTCCGGAAGGTTGTAAATGATGATTACTGTTGTAAATTTTCCCTGGAAAACGCGTAATTGAAAAGGAACTAGAAGAAATGTTGGAGGCTATTCCATAAATTTTTGTAAAACGCAATTGGCAAGCTTAAGTCTAATTAACATGGAAGTAAATATTGGTGTATGTATCATATAGATCGCTCGGTAGATGGGCCGTATGTACGGAAGGTTGCAAACCTTTCCTCGGTTTTGACTACAGCGCTTCCAATGGAAGTTAGGTTAGCAGGATTTGTAGACTCGCCAACCAGTATGTCGACAAGTGAGCAGTTTTACTACAATTAGTTGTCTAGAATATTTTACTTGGTACATTCACTTTTGTAATCTATTTTTGAAATACTAAATAAATAGACGTATCAATGTCCAGCTAACTTAGAAAAAAATCATTGTATATTCTAACAAAGCAATTTTTTCTTTCTAATATAATGTATTAGATGTTAAAACATTAATAGTCTTCAAGAAAACAAAATTCCATGAGTAAAAAAAACTATCTAAATTGAAAATCTTTAAAATATCAAATTTTTCAAAAAAAATTATAATATTTCTAATGAACTTGAAAGGTAATTTGTTAGTGTAATTCTTTGGCTACAAAATGACATATTTAACGTGCTTCTACCTTAGTTCGATATATAGTTAAAGCCAATTTTCTTTAGAAAATCATAGCACTTTCAAAATACAAGTATATAAAGTTGCCTACATTAAACTTGTACTTCATCACATAAATTGCCAAACATCTTGTGCTACATTTTCAATGTTTCTACTCATTATAACAACACTACTACCAACATTATAGTTTTTATAAATAACCTACGCTAAAATTTCCAAACTACTTGTAACTTTTATTTCACCTCCAATTTTTCACTTACCCAACCAATAAAATACCCCAAACTCTCACTCTGCTCGCACTCTTTTTTGTGAGCAAAATACCCAGCATCCGACATTTGCCATTCTCTCCATGCCCATGCTACAAAACTATAAATAATTCAAGCGAAGAGTGCCGTGGGCCAGCCGCGTTGTCATGATTTCGGACGTGCGAAAGGGACACTTTGTAATTAGGTTGCTACTGCTCCAGCCGGTCGTGTCGTCGTAATTTTATCCCCGACGTCAAGTCGCCGAGGGGCAGGCGGCCGGAAAACGTATCGTAATTAACACACGAGATCACACACGGCGCGTTCGAAAAGGGCTAATTAATCAATCGGAGGTCGCGGGAACTAATTGAGAGGCTGGGGCCGACAAAGATTTTGATTTGGCTGAGGTAATTGACCGAGTGAACAATTTAGTGGCGGAGTGCTTTTTAGAAAGAGTATTGAAATAGTATTTTGCTTGTGGCAAAAATCATTAAAGTTGGTTTGCATTGCAACTGGTTTAATATGAAAATTAAACATGTTTACTTTGTTACACACGTACGCCACCTATGTCTTTACCCACTCATGGGTAGGAATAGCAGTGTGCTGATATAAATATTTATTCGAAAGCAACCGAAAACTAGACGGAAATCTCATCCGGATGCATGCGTGTTGCTGTATGCGTTTTAATTCCGCGAGAGACGAATTCGCCGCCGACGTGAGGCAGCTCGCGAGAGTGTAGTTAATGCATACGGAATTGTTCTCCCGAATGAGGAAAGTTGTTTGCTACAAATTGAGTTATAAATTAATTATCAGGACCTTCATGCGCGCAAATAACACAGAGTAGATCCTTCGTTAAAAGATTTATCCTCTATAACCTTACTACTCGCTTCCTCCTTATTGGGAACGCACCATCAACACTAAATGCTTCATTCGATAATACAACTCACTTGATTTAATTAAAGAGAATTATTAGGATATTGAATACAGAATAACTATAGTTTGCCTATTGTTCCAAGTAAACTCAATTTGTCGGTGGAGAAATTTTGCTGCAAACACAATTCAGTGCGTATTTAATTTCTAATCATCCTGGGCGTCTGCAATCAATTATGGAGACGCGCGCGCCATCTTCCAGGTTACAATTTGGTTGGAGTTATGCTTCCACAATGTCACATATTATCTCTAAGTCGTGTTGATCGATTGTTTCGATCCAGACTTGATGGATTAGATTGTTGTGGAATAATGTACAAGTATAGGTAATTGCAGACGATTAGATCTAATTGATATATTTTCAATAAAATATGCGCGATTATTGATTTACTCAGTGATTACCAAATAAAAACAGCAGGTTGATTTATGAAAGCATTATCATTGTATATACAATGATAGTAAGTAATACATTTTGATCTATTATGGAATAAAATTGGTTTTGTTTTCAAAGGTGTGTATGACAAGTTGCATACAGTTGGTGTGCAATAGTTGTTGACAGAGAGTTCGAAACATATGACAGAATGCTCGATAACTTCCAAACAAAATAAGCTATTTGAATTCTACCGAAAGAAACAGAAAATAGACTTATTATTGAACATGTTTGCGTTTTTAAACCATAAACAATATGTTACAATATGGCCTAAATCTGCTGTTACTTTTTAAGCTCAGTTTTGAACAAACTTGATTTGGTTAAATTTATTAAAATATTTAATAGTGTTAATCAATATTTTTAAATTAAATTAACCACATTAATAGAAAATTTAATGTATTACACAATGCCAATTTAATGATGATATTGTATTTGATATTAAAAAACTAATTTAATATCAGCTACCTCTTCATCCTAATTCATTCTTTAGATACTTTTGTACTTTGAATTAACTAATTTACTTTGTAATCAATTATATAGAATATATAAGAAACCAATTTACATTACCTCCAAGTCTACACACGTTATCTACTCTCCAATCTTCTCACCTTCGTTGCATTGCAATTTGTTGTACCCAGTCAGAATGTAAAAGCCTGCATGACCGGTACGCCACCCTGCTGTTCTACCACCACCTCTTTTGCCGTCTCGCACGCATCAGAAGTGTTCTCATCCAGGAAATTGCGCTGTCAGGATAAATCGTCGACGATGATAATTTCTTAAAACGCGCGCCTTTCCTGCACGATTCACACCCTATTCTCACTCCCGCCACCAACTTGGTAACTCTAATCAAAGCATGGAAAAGTGCCAGACATCGCGTTAAAATTGGGCAATTAAAATTAATATTCCTATCTATTTCCCCACCTCCAACTCGCTCGCCATCCACTCATCAGACGGCTGCAAATGTTTGCATGCTGCTGTAGTTTGCAACTCGCTGAAATGTTGCCATTTTGCTTTCAATTTGACTTTTGCGCCTGAAAGAGATGTGGACCGATGCGAGGCGGTGTTTGATTTAAGGCTTGTAATGTTGGAAGCGTTTGGCTTTTTCGAGCGATTGTAAAGTTGCCTAAATCAACAGGAGTAGTCGCAAACGCTGCCGGCTATTAGATCATTACATGTCGGCTCGTTTAGTATGTGGGGCGAAAGGGCGACACAAAGCGACGCAAACTAGTGGCCGGTGGTAGTCATGGTCATTGGGGTGACCGATGGACAAAGCAATGGATGGTGTTGTGGTCGTCGAACGAGAGGATGGATACCGCAGCAATGCAATGGGTAATGTTGCAATGGCTGGAAACAATTTTATCAAGTGCAGTCACACATTCGACGGTGGTTATTTTCCAATTGATGGGCAAGTCCATAAAGATGTCAATATAAACAAGTTTTACTTTTATCTCTAGCAATGGGATGTGTTTTAATCTAGCAAGAAGTAAATTTTTAGTTTTAAACAATACCAAGTTTTGTCTCTGAATACTAACCATTAAACCTTAATACGATGGTTTTGTTTGGTCTCAACAAGTTTTAACATGTTTCAACTTGTTGTAACCAAATGCAACATAAATAATGTGGGTTTGGTTCTTCATCATTTCCACTGATGATCAGAAAAATCGAGAAACGAATTCCTAATCTACTCCGCAAGAAAAACCCCAATTGTTAGTAAGTCAAACAGAATTTTTAATCTTGACTAAAATAAAGAATACTGGTTTCGGAGGAAATTCTAGAAATCTCATGCAGTGTGATGCAGCTGTTTTTAGTCGCGACACGTTTCAACAAGTTCTAACCTGCTCTCGCAAGATGTCAACCAAATATACTTCAGTCTTTACATTGATAAAAAACAACTTGTTAGTTTTGTAATTGCACTTTTTCCTACATACCAGCTATAAAAATAAATGTTGATGCTTCGCATAATAATTAACAGCTTTTTCAGCACTGGTAAATAACAGTTCACACATCCGGCCATCGCTCACGCAATCTCACTGCGCATTGTCGTTTAAAATATGAACGAAGCACTGGCCGTCCGTTATAAATCACACCGTGCATTCGCAAACCGATTCAATAATTTATAGCCCGGCGAATTTTCCAAATCGCCTCCATAGTACTAACCATTCTAAGTGCGTATTCATGTATCCGACGCGATGGGTCGCTGGAATGCGCTCCTGCAGCCATCATCGCGTGTCGCAAGTTAGCCAACCCACCACACACGTCCACTCTCCTTTCTACTCCTAGTAAATATTTACAAACTTGCGAACAATACTGCTGCAAATCCAATACACTCTACTGGCCACAATTCATCGCGCATTGATCTGCACCGAATAGTGTTGAATAGTTGAAATTAATGCAGAACCATATGGCGAAGCGTGAACAATTGAATCGGTTTTTAATTAATACTGACTAAGCTAATGGATCGCTTGTTACGTTCGATTGCAATGATAATATTGACCGATGGCTTGTGTTGCAACGCTGTGTGTTTATCGGCAGCGGACTTAGCCGCCGCCCGCCATTATATAAATTAATTCATAAATCATTTTATCTATCGCACTTAATATTGGAAAAGGTTAATTAAGCGTGCGCGTTGATGTGTGGTAGGGTACTAACAAGCCCGAGATCGAACGCAATTCGTCAATTAACAATTAATCATAGAACTTTTTGACGTGATTGCCAATCGGTTGATACACTTTGATACGATTTGTTTCTAAATACAGCAAGCACTAATGTCCGCCATTTTAATATCGTGCTGCGGATGAAATTAAAAATTGGACTAACCACGAGCTAGCTGAGAGCATCAACAAGCATAGTACTATTATATTACTGTATGCAACCCAAAACTCACGCGGCAATGATATTTTCGCGTGATGTATCGAATTAATAGTGACAAGCCAACGTGTTGTATCGCGATATTAAGAAGTTCTTGCTTCGTGAACGAGTTTACTTTTCCGTGCTTGATTAGGCAGCCCAACGCACACGTCTGCCCGTGGACACGGCGGACGATGATGGATGACGTCACATGCGCCCTGGAGACAAGCAACCCACCATTCAAACAGACAACGCGTCAGTTTGGCTTAAGTTTTAATAACTTTTGCTTTGGCGAAGTATAATATGACACTGATAGCGCAGAAAACTTTTTATTCTTAAACCTAATAAAGAAGATAGTGGGAATTTATGGAAAAATTAATGATTCAAGGCAGATTTTAACCTCCAAAGTTCCAAACAAAAACTGCCTATTGAGCAAAAGTTAAATTATTTTTGTTTTTGTTATTTCAACGTAGGTTCTAAGCTATTCTCTGCTCATCTTCTAATGATTAAGACAGGGAAATTAACAGAAAACGGTAAATATCATCCGGAAGAAATAGCACAGTGGAAGGGTTAATAAATCTTTGTTAACTGTTACAAAACTGTTTTGTTTTATCAAGGAACAACATGCATCAATCATTTAGATTGGCCCGTCATTACCATATACATCTAACACTATATCATCCTCGACCCTAGCGGCCGCCTTAACCTCACTCCAACATTCACCCCTTTCCACTCATCTGTTCCTCTGAGTACGCACATATCGCACTGTGCAAACACTTCTTCCGCATACCCACTTACCCCACTAGATGTTGCGTTATATCATATTTGAATAAACTGCACTTAATTAGAGCAATTATCATTTCACTTGTATTGGAGTAGTGTTGGTTGCCTACCTAAGTATAAGTACATTGTACATGGCAGGATATGTGTGTTATTTCAA
>JAODGC010000007.1:3698671-3714871 GCA_027574925.1 Ecitoglossa quadriceps | reverse complement strand
AATTTAATATCGACAAGTCACACTAAAATATTAGCACACATTTCCAATTCTAATGCAGAAAACTGGGTTAACAACTATAACGCAATTCGCCAATTTGCATTACCTTATTTAAGTCACCAATGAATAAAAATATTACACCAATTCCTAAATTACTACCCAAGATGATTACCGCTCGGTTACCAACAATTGCATTGCTCCTTTTGGTAACAAATACATCGATTCTTCTTAGCTCATTTACAATCGATAACAAACATTATTAATTACATTGTAGTGCCTTGCATGGAGTAATGCCCAATCCAACAATAACCCCTTCGTCACAACAAACCCTCAACATAACAATGCAATCAGCAACATAGAAAACCGCCTGTTCGGTGACATCCTCAATTCAACCGGCAGTCAAATCAACAACGTTTTGAATGTGACAAGAAATGCCATTGCTGGATTACTCAAAACAATTGATCGTGCAGCGCAAACCGTCATTAAAACAGGTACCACTTTCGTGAAGAACATCATCGCTGCAATCACGCATCGCGGAGAAGAAGCCAGCACGGAAATTAATGATCTCCACCAGCAGTATAATGAGAGTCAGTATCAGAAATGTTTCGCCAACAACTCAATTGAGTCCGTGGTCAGTAGTGCTATCGCTGGTGTGAACAAATGCGTTGATGACGTGTTGAACAAAGCACAAGGCTCTATTAGCAATATAACTACCAGTATCAACATTCTCCTTGACACCCTGGGAGGCTTAGGAAATACAAATTGCAAGAATAGTTATTTGGGTGAATGGATGTGCACGCAAATGGAAAACGCCGCTGCGATTACCAATTTAATATCAACTACAACCACGTTAACCTCTACGGTTAGTGGTGGAATTGGATATTTCAGCAATTTGCCAGCTACTTTTATTCCATGCGCAAAGTATGAGAGTAACTTTAATAAGCATGTTTTCCAAGCAGTTGCTACTACAACGAGTTGTATTAATTCAGTAATGAATCCGATTGATTGTACTAATCAATCAAACCTATCAAATATAATCTGATAGAACAAAAATGGTTTACGTATCCTAAGCCATTTCCTCAATAGTTTTCTGCTCTTGACTCTTCCTCGTTACAACTTTATTCCTTTCCTTCTTGTCTTCCTCAGAGTCATTTTTACTATTCAACGTGTTGTTGGCGAACACAGTGGACAACTTAGCCAATGATCCAATTGCTTTGAAACGAGTCTGGGCTTTCTGTTTCCCCACTTTCTTAGACCACTGCTCATCTCGCGATGGCATTTGGGAGAGGTACTCGTTGCGATTGGCTTTGGTTGGATCTAAAATAGCGAGGACACTGACACATCCATCCACTGTGCCTAAAACCAATGCTTTGCCATCTTCCGTGCTTTCGATTGCAGATAATTCGGCCTGGCAACGGTAATTTGCTATCATTTCAGAGTCGTTTGTTCTAGGAATACATATTGATATTATGTTGAAGGCTCAGAGTGAAAAATGTTACCTGAATACTCTAAGGGTCTTCTTACCACCATGGTAATACAAAACGTATTCTTCCGTTTTATTAAACATGCAAATGATTGAAAAGACACCTTCCGCTACTTTTGGGATAAAGGTTTTTTCAGTTTGACCTTTTTTCAATTCGATTAATTCCAGTCCACCTCTGGCAGGAGCATATAAACCAAATTTACCATCTTTACTACAAATCCCACCCCATTTTGGAACATTCCTGATGTGCTTTTTTGACTTAATGTCCAAAATAGCTGTTTTATCTGCAGAAACAACTCCAACAAGCGTTGCCTTCTGAGGCATTGCAACCAAACCATTGATATCCTTCCCAAAACAGCAAACCATTATATTAATTGGTTAATTGTTTGCTAGCTGAGTTTTCCTACCTTAATTCCACTTGCTTTCAACCCAATCTTTGCAACAAAAGCCCCAGTCTTCAAACTATGCACTATCACACAATCCCTATTTGTCTTCACCTCTGCCCCTGACATCACAATATGTTGATTGTCTGGAGTAAACACTGCATTTCGAAATGGTACCCCTGTAATCGACCTAACTAGATAGGTAAACTTATACTCCATCTCTCCTCTTGGAACACTCCTCACCATGACAGTAGCATCTGTTTTTACAATATCATTCCCATGTGGATTATTAGGTTTTGAGATGGTTAGGACTTTGGTACCCTCATCAAATAAAGTCAACTGTTTAATACCATGCTGTTCTACTTTAAAGTGAACCTGCTCGGTTAACCTGTACCAATATATTAAGTTACCCGACTCTGCAGAGATTATGTATCGACCATCTGGAGTTATTTCAGCATGCGTTACAATAGCTCCAAGCGGACTGTCTGCCAGTTTCGCTATGAGTTTACCAACCCGTAGATCCCAAACACCAACACAGTTGCGGGTTGCAGTTACTGCTAAGGAGAGGTCTCCGGAAAGACTGATGGAGTCTATTTGGAGTTCATGCCGGTCTATGGCATGAACTTGTTCAAAGATATTGTTGATGTTCCATACTTTTACTGAACGATCAATGGACGAGGTTACTATGCTGTTCCAATTGCCGATTGTGAGCGGTTCCAGTTGGACAATGCGACCAAAGTGGGCATCGAGGACTTTCATTAATTTGCAAGTAATTACGTCCCAAACGTAAAGATTCTTCCTGGAAGTTTGAAACAAACAGTTTTACTTTAGAAGTTACAAGATGCAGAGTGTAAGTTACCTGACCCCTGCAATAGCATAGTTTTTCTGAGCACTCAACACGATTGAATTTGATCTTAACATCTTTGTAGTGATATTTCTTGTAGCATACGGTAACAGAAGTACAATGGGTCCTGGAGAAATTCTCTCCTCTTCTTCTGGATTACGATCCCATATCATGAAACCATTGCTAGTTGTAGCTAAAATTATTTAGATAAAATTTTCGCTAAACTTGGTAGCAATTATTGTTTACCAAATAGTACATGATCATCTGTATCCAGTTTGAGTTGAAGCACTATTTCTGTATTATCAATGTTTGCTCTTGGAAGATCCTGCACCTTTTTCCAGGTTTTAGTCTCTAGGTTTAGGGTATGTTCCGAAATACCGTAGTTTTCAAGGTTGGTGCAAGTGTAAATTGTTTTGTGGGTTTTTGTAAAACAAATAGCACTAAAATATCAAAAAAATAAAAACACATTTAAGTCCATGTTTACTGGTACCTGTGATATTCAAACGGATCATAATCAATTCCTTCAAAGACATATTCCAATATCATTTTATCGTTGTCAATGTCTTCTGTCCAATAAATTATTCTGTAGTTGTTTGGATCAAAAAAATACATTGCTGAAATATAACAAATGGATTTGTTTGCATTTTATAAGAAAGAAGGGCGAAGCAACTTACAAAGAATCGCCCACTCATGGTCCATATATACAGTGTTCTTTGTGCTTAATACATTGCCTCGCATGTCATAAGTCACCCAAGTTTTTTGTCCATAAATAAACAAATTATGATTCAACAAGAACGTTCCCACAACTGGAGGTGCTTCCTTTTCATTCTCTTCAACCTTCCCTTTCTCTGCCTTCTCTTTGTCCCCTTTTCCACCTTTTCCTCTATACGCCTTCTCAACTTCTACTTGACCCTCTCCTTCTTCTTCATCTTTTTTCAAAGGATTATTAATCAAAACAAACTCGCTCGTCAACGTATTCAGTAAAACAGTTTGGTTATTATTCGTATAAGCTGCGGACCATTTGTTATCTGGACTTAAAACCAACTCTTGCAAGATACCTTCTATATTAGGATTCACATCTCGTGTGAGGTCACTCGTAGAAAGGTCCCAGGTGATAAACCTATTGGAAATAGAGACTACATAGCGGTAATCGGAGGTTAAACAAATGGAAAAAACAGCAAATTGGTGTCCTTCCAACGAATACTTCAGGGGACCTCCTGGTGTATGTGAACAGTGGTATAAAGGCATCAACGCACATTGATATGGGCCTTTAAGATCACAATCGTTTAGTAACATTTTGATGTTGGGGTTAAAAGCAACTTCAGGAAGAAGGCGTCCCACAAGTTGAGGTGCTAACATGTCGGGATACTGTCCAAGAACAGCTCCTCCAAGACGTAAAGCATCTGCAATAAGGAGAAGTTCCCGCTGAGCATCTTTGCCATCAATGTGTGCAGTTGCATCTTCATAATCAGAAAGAATTGCTTGCAGAGGACAACTACAGAGTTTTCGGTGGAGCCATTCGTAGTTAAAAAGAACATTTTCGTATAGATCCTTGTAGCGTTTGGAGCGGACGAGGTGAAACGGCAATTCACCAAACTAAACAAGATTATCGATCGTATCAATTGCAGCAGGCATGTTTTGATAATTAACAACTTACTTTTCTGAGATTATACCTAGTAACTTTGCCGTCTTTTCCTAAAAATACCAATGGTTGAAGTGGAACCTTCCTATCAGCTATACCTTCTTTATCGGCCAAATTAAACCGATGTCTTTGTATTTCAGTATACTTGAAAGGTTTCGGATTACCACCACCCCAAATCCCAATATAGTAATCCGCAATCATCGAATGGAAATACAATGCCATATTTTGATTTTTAAAATACCTTTCTCTTGCCGTATCCCTGAACTGCCTATGATACCAATTCATCACACTCACACCATCAGCTTCTCTTTCTGAGAGATAATTCGGTAAATCATTTCTAATTCTAGTCCACAACAATGGAGGAATGCGTCTAACAGGGGGCATATGATATTGGTAAACATCATCCAATACTTTATCATCTAAGGAGATCAAATCCTCAAGCTCAGACTCAGATAATCCACTTTTAGCTGCAGTGATGTAGGCCAATGCGTGGAAGACCAATAAACGTCCATGTTGCTTTTCAATTCTTTCAAAGAGCATCATAATAGAGTCCATTACAGTTGAAGCTAAATGAGTATCTTGAGGTTTTGTGTAACTCCTCCATCTGCATACCTCAGCAAAGACTAGTTTAATAAAGATGGGAAGAGAACACTTTTCGATTGCGTTCGAAACAAGTCGCCATTGGTAGTTGGAAAGGTCCCGACATGCAGTCTGCATCCACATTTTCATTACTTGCATTGCGAGATCTTCACCGAGCGGCAAAACATTCAAAAAGTTTTTATCGCCTTCGATCATTTTGCGCAAGATGTGGTATTCCTTGGAGACTTCTGAGTTGGATTCTTCATTAGCACAAGTAACAATTATCTATAAGAACCAACAAGTTACTGCGTGTTTAAAAGTGTAATATTGATCAAGTTACTTTACAATATACGGGCAATCGTGTTGGTAACCAAGACACCTTATTTCCTGTTGTAGTCCCAGTAAGTTGATCAACTGAGTCTAGGAAGAAGAACATTGGTTGTTCCACGGTAGCCATTGTCAGCAACTGCTTGAAATGAGCTGTTAATGGTACCAAATCATCTGGGATTGTATCAAAAGGAATCATAAAATTATAAGATATCTAAAACAGGTAAAATTAATGAATGCTGTACTCAGGATTTTATCTAGATATACCTGTTGACATATAGAAATCAAAGTGGGAGTCAAAGCACTTGAATCAGGTGTTGTCCCCAAGTATCTTACAATACTCAGAGGTTTAGCATTTGGAAACCATGCATTTGTAGTTGACATTGCTGCACTTTTAGAAAGCAAAGAAGTCTTCCCACAACCACCTTCTCCATACAGCACGAAAGGTTTATCATCATCTCCAATCATATACTCGTGAATCCTCTCTAAATCATCATCTCTTCCATAGAAAACTTTAACAGAGTTATTACATGCGTGCAAATGTTGTAAAATCTCAGTCACAATTTGACCTTGTGGACTTGAATCTTCTTTCCGCATCGCACGATCCACCAACTTGATAATGTTCTTGTAAAAGTGAGTGATGAAGTTTTTAAGGTACTCTCCATGCGTTTCTGTATCAAGACCCTCTCTGCCTATCCATTCTACAGTGTAGGTTTCCATGTTTGAAGTCTCTATCTTATTTGGAAGGCGTTCATCTCTTAAATTAGCCAATAACTTGGAAGATTCTATATCAAGACTTCTATTTATGATGTCAACAAAAAGTGAAGCTTTCTTCAAATTTTGTAAGTTTATGTTATTAATATATCTAACGTAAGCTAAGCAATGATTCTTTGTGTTCTTCACATTGAGTACACCATTGATGACCTCTCTTTCTGTTACTGACATGAAATAGTTGTGCATTTCTTCGTGGGTCATCTTTCCTTGTTCGTATAGAGAACTGGATGCTTTTCGGAAAAGTTTCTGGAACTTCTCCAAGGTACCCCACCATATTGCTTGGTCTTCAGCTTGCAGTTTAGGAATTCTTTTATTGTTGAAATTTATTAGGATAGAAGAAATTGGTTGCAGGATTGAAACGGGCGGAACTGCATTAGCGTCCTTCTTGTACCATGTGTCAATCAAAGATGCATCACTTCCAGTAACTACAAGTTCCTCTCGTATAAGCATTAATTCGGATGTTAGAATATAGGTTGGAATGGGTCTGTAACCGTATTTTTGCCCAAGAAATACCTTAAATATTAGTGTGTTATTTTATGCATGGCTTAGCTGTGAAAAGGTTATTTACGACAAAATTGGGACCCATTGAAAGACGCTGACAGTTTTGAATTTCACGCATGCAAAGTTCTGTGGTCATGTGATCATCTGTTGCTTCGTCTCGAACACCCCAGCGCATATCCACGACCTGCATTGAAGAACATTATAAAGAAGTGACATGATTCTGACCTTCGATTACGGTTTTGTGCTGACGGTGAGATTCCAATGTCAACTACAGCCTGTTTTCTGCTTCCAGAAAGTCCCTAATAATATCAAATATATACTAAAGTTGGATAATACGTATAACGGCAAAAATTATATTTATGTCGGAAGTAATAAGGTTTTTGTAAGATACTTAAGAATTCATTTGGTTTTGTCTATCTTCTTACATTCTGTACTTCTGCAATTCTTGGCGGGTAATGCACATTTCAACAGACCATAATTCACAGTATAATAAGGCGGGGAGGCTGGTATGATGGTGTGTTCGTACCTTCCAGTACCAGGCTCAAGGTGTGACCCAGAATTCCAAAAATACTAGCACAATCGATTAGAAATTGCTGCGTTTGGTTGCGATTTTAAAGTTTTCAGCACTTGTACACTTTCCTGGACAGCTTTGCTAGTTTGGTGCAATTTTCAGCAGTCAACATAAATAAATTATGAAATGAACTCACCTGAAATTCTAATCCATGCTTTTCTCTACAGTAATCTTTGATTCGTGGGTAGCATTTTGCCATTAATGTGTTCCTTTCCATTGTTGTGTCTTAAATTGAAGAATTGACGTTTAGAAATTATATGAATGGTTCGTGAATAGTTATATAATACCTGTAAATGTTGAACTTGTAAATATCCGCACAATTTTTGAGCTGACCGGGGGCAACTTTGCCAAACTCCCGGCAAAAATCGTATCCACTGTTTTCTCATCCATGTCGAAATCCTCCTAACAATTGAGTCTCTCTAAGAAGAAAAAATTGAATAGTTAATACTAGGTTAATTATTTAGAAACAAATGAGCAGCCTCGTTTTAGTACCACCAAGACACAAAGCAAGGTTCAATCCGTTGAAACGAATAGTTGAAAAGTTAGCTAAGAACTAACACCGCGTAGCGTGCTTTGGTACCATTTATAGAGAGCGCAAAAGATTATATGAATAAACTGCAAATTTCAGTAAATGGGTTTCAGTCATAATCGATATTCATTATAATGATAACACATAAGCCGGAACAGAAGAAATATATTTTCAAAAATGGGTATTAATAACATATTCTTTAGGTGCGCTTAGAAAAAACTAGTGCAGAAACAAAGAAATATAATTTCTTGTATTCAACAATTGTTATGGCTTTAAGAAATAGTGTTTAAGGTACAATATTATAACTGAATAGTACGGTAAAAAAATTTGAATTGTTGTGAAGTGTTAATTTTGGCAACGTAGTAAACTTGTTGACGATTTGAAAAACTTGGAAGCACTTTGAAGATTTGATAAGTCTGATATTACCCGTTATTACCTTTCTTAAAGTGCGTAAATAAAAACTAAATAACGAGATAAATGATAATAAATTAAACGTAGTCGTATAGAGATAACTAAGTGCAATAATATGTTTATGCAATTTCAACGTTGGCCTTTAAATATTAAAACAAAAAATATTTTCTTTATATTATTGAGAGTATCTGTGTATTTCAAGAATATTTTTATCATTTAATTCTGTCTAAGCAACCCTAAAATTAATATTCTAATTGAAGTAACGCAGGTTTGTTGTGTTCCACTAAACATTTTCTCACTTTTTAATGCCATTGGTGAAAGTGCACACGCAATAGATTGATGGAACGTACACCAAGTGCAGGCATCTTAAGGGCCCTATACAGGGTTAGATAGATCCCTCTTGTTCTTAGAATTCTATAAAAGTATGGGATTCTTCGAAATTGCTGACATCTGTAAAATACCGAAAATCTGTAATAGATCTTAGTCTGCTCTTCAAAATTATTTAGCTGTAATCCCACTAGATGCCCACACCTGCTTAACGTTCCACTAACCCGAATCTACTGTACCTCTCACTGTCTTACTAAGAGACCTTTGATATGCCAAAGCGTTTAGTGGAACACCAACAATGCATATATATATATATTTATAGTGTAATTACCAAATTTTCACACATACTAATTAATTCAACCTAATTTCGACTTCCCTTAGTAAAATAATCAAATAATTATTTTAAACGCAATGATTCCTATTCAAATTGCTGTGGTATCTAAACTTCTTTTGCTTATCCCATTAATTTACAATTTACAGTTACAACGGTCCCTTCAAAGATTTAAAAGCTGCGACCTTGTTACTGTGCGATGTAGCATTAGCGAGGGATTAGGCAAGGTCGCGAGGTGATTAACCGCTACAGTCCCGCATTCCAAGGGATTAGCGCAAGTAATGGGATTGCTACCAAGAAGACTTTAATGATTCAACTGACACTTTCTGCACGCAAATAAACACATCTACACAGAATAAACTCTAGACTTCTCCTTTTCCAGCCTATGCTCAATTGTATTTGTTTTGTAGTTTTGGTTTCCATTGGTTTACATGGGAGATGTGATGTTGCTTGCTTTATCGCATTCTTCTATTGGTGTACGATTTTGTATTGTGCGATATGCTGCTTTGATTCGTTTAGCTTCTTATGAAAGTCGCTTTATTCAGAGTTGTCGATGTAATTACTGGCTCGATTGGTATATGATAAGGTATAGATGTTTTTATTGAGAAGAGTAACTTGTAAAAGATGTTATTTGTTTAGTGTTGGAGTGCCAACTATGCCACACTTATGACGAAAAGTATCGTATTATTGAGTATACTTCATTTTATTCTAAATATTTTATCCAACAGATGTATGCATGTCATTTATTTATCATCATCACCTCGCACTGTCCTTTTTATCACTTCCAATTTAGAAAACAATCGGCGTGTCCTATTCATAGGAGAGCAGCATATTAATAAGATGTCGCAGTCAAACGTCTTCATATTTATGCTAGTTGCAATTATAAATAGTTTTGCTGGCTTCGCCAAAATGACACAAAACTATAATCCATACAGTTTATATCTGCAGACTTCAATGGTAGCTGAAACCACGGTGCAAACAAACAAAAACTGTTTTTGTGTTCCATACTGGCAGTGCAAAGAGGACTTTGTTGGATTGGTTGATGATGGGGCCGATATTATGGACATAAGGTACTACTATTTGCTTTCAAGATCTTTCATAGGTGACAAGTATTATTTTCAAAGGGTATATGATGATGATACTCAAGAAGAAGATACTGAATGCACAGGAGACTTTGATGTCTGCTGTCAAGTCCAGTGTGGCAAGTTGGGAAGCATCAGTAACTCATCCTTGATAGGAGATACTCTCGCATACCGAATCCTGGGCGACTCATCAAATGTTGCAAACTTTGGAGAGTTTCCATGGATGTTAGGTCTTCTCCAAAATCGTGCTTATAAATGTGGTGCTTCATTGATCCATCCCAAGGTCGCCATTACCGCCGCGCATTGTGTAGCGCACGGGGGAATTTTTAAAGTTCGAGCTGGCGAATTCGACTGGACTAATCAACAAGAACCATTGCCTCATCAAGATAGACTAACACAAACGGTAGTAACTACCTCAACAACAAAACTGATCACTTAACAATACTATTTGTGCAGATTATTATCCACCCTCACTATCATGCACCATCTTTAAGCAACGACATTGCTCTCCTGATTCTCAACCAGGAATTTAAGCTTACTGAAAGCATCGGCGTAGTTTGTCTTCCGCCACAGGCACCAAACGGTGCCCACCTTACTTCAATCAACCGTGCTTGTATAGCAAGTGGATGGGGCAAAAACTCTTATCAAAATGGAGAATACCAAACCACGCTCAAAAAAGTAGAACTTCCGGTAGTTCCGCAAAAGCAGTGTCTTCATATCCTACGCACAGCTCGTCTAGGTCCTCAGTTCCACCTACATCCAAGTTTCATGTGTGCTGGTGGCAAACAAAACAAGGATACTTGCAAGGGAGACGGTGGCAGCCCTCTCGTCTGTCCGATAGATGAGTCAGGTGAACACTATGAACAAATCGGCATTGTTTCCTGGGGCTTAACATGTGGGCTCCGTAACACTCCCGGAGTCTACGTAAATGTCGCCATGTTCATAGATTGGATCGATAAACAGCTGAACGCGTTGAATCTTGATACATTCATCTATAAATTATAAGGCAATTGTGTTTATAAGTTTTATATCATTCCGACGCATATTTTACAAGATTTTATATTATAGCACATTCACAAAGTTCATGTTTTAAAAATGTTTAACTCATTTTCTGATGCCTATGAATGCCACCTTCATTAACGCCTGCGACAAATCACAAAATCGCCGCCTCGCTCGCAATTAAAGATAATACTACTCAACAACAGTTCCATTAGTCTTCTTATAATAATTATTTGGACTGTTCCTTAACGTAATGCCTTTAAGCCCCGCGCGGAAATGTGTAACTAATCAGTGTCAATTGTAAAATATTCAGCACACATCTAAATTTATGTGTTCCTAATAAACGTAAATTAACAAATAGACTAACCGCGCAATGGAATCATAGCTTTCGTGTACATTTACAAACAAACTTGGGCATTAAAATTATCAAACTCTACTTCGTATTTACAGTAATATAAACTAATCTTAATTATTTCCCTCGTCAAACAATTCTCTTTAAATAATTAAGTTAATGGAGGCAAACCTGAATCTCGTTCATTTTGTATTAGTCTTGAATTTTATGTATTTCCATATTGATTTCCAGGATTAATTATGGCGGTTAGAATTTAATGCACACGCAAATAATCGCACCGTAATAAATTATTTACATAAGAACCAGGCTTTCGACTGTTAATTTCATATCGATCCACTTCGAATAAACGAGATATCAACAGCTCTAATCAATCTTCACGGTGGAATAGATCTTTCGCACAAACAGCGATGTACCCGCGTATCCTACGGTACCGCACATCACAGCCATACCGGCGCTGAAAAGCGCCATATAGCCAAAATAGAACGCGGTCTGGAAGAGACCGTACATCTTAGTCTTGAAGAAGAAGTAATACACAGCATAGAAGTAAACATAGAGCGCAGTCGATGCAGCGCAAAGGAACGACGTCCATTGCCAGCGGTAATCCTCGGCGTTGAGCAGGAAGTAAGCGCAAACTATCGTCACACAAACAACGACAATTAACAGGATGATATACACAAGTAACATAAACCCGTAGACGTAGTAAATCTTGTACGCCCAGAACGATGTGAAAATGAAGTACATTTCTATGAAGATTGAAGCAAATGGTAGTACGCCTCCAAGCATGATAATGACGCCTGGTTCCATAAACCATTTCTTTTCAGGGATAGGACGCGGCACTGCATTCACACGACATGGATGATCTGGTTGTCCGGCAAGATTCCTGCCAAGTACAGTTCCAACCAGCGTTAGCGGCAGGATTACAAAGAGACAGATACAAGTTACAGCAACCATTGTTCCAAATGGAATAGCGCGTGATGCGTGGTAATAAATTGCGATAAAATTAATGAGGAATGCGGTACCACACACCAACGCTGGCATGAGAAATGCCGAGATTAACATCTGACGAATCCACAGCTTGCCACCCATGCGAGCGTACAAAGATCCACCGAAATATCCATTCACAGGCGAGGTAACAGCGTAAACAAAAATCGATGTCGATAAAAGTGATCCACGTTCAGTGTACAACTCTCCCAGAATGGCGAAAGTAATTACGCTAAATACAACAGTTGTCAGCTGATGACCAGAACCAATCAGCGCACTAAATAGTAATGAGTGTGATGCTGGGCGGAAAACGTCACCATGGACTTGTTTCCAGCCGTACTCATCGCCCAAATCACGCTCCATGTCATCCACGTCGTCGTCCTTGGAGTATCTCGCGTAGTCTTTACGGAGAGTCCTCATGAGTATCATGGAAACCAATCCAACTAAGAAAATGACCATCATGAAGCTATTAAATATGCTGAACCAGTGAATTCTGTGCTGGAAGAATGATGGATCCAGGTATTTATCAAAACGATCTTCAAACTTAATACTGTTTTTCTTCCAGATGACTTCGTAAGTGAAGGAAAGTTTAGCGTCTGGCGTTAAGAGTACTTTGTCCTCAGATGTGATATTGACATCAACAATTTGTTTACCGTTGTAACCAATTTCGAACTTTTTATGCGTCCAGATATAGTAGTTGGAGTCTGTCACTTCGCCAACAATTCCCCAGATGGGAAGATCGTCAATGTACATTTGATACCAGTAGTGATTCTTAACGGCGTAGACGAAGGCTTTATATTTGTCCGGCGTTAATTGAACGCCGCAATAAATTATCTTCTGTGTGTCAACTGAAAGAAAATAAATTCTTCACTTTAAACCTAGTTACCTCAAGTTGTTGCTACTTTCCATGCAAAACAAATATTTTGCAAAGTATTCAATATTGCAACAAGGCTTATCACCATAGCTTACAAGATAAATTGTTGAAATATATTACAAAAACAAGAATACCTTTTGGAATTCATTCCATTAAACATTCTAATCAACTTTTAGCAGCATCATTCAAACTTATTATAGCTATATCATAAGCATAAGAATATGTCTTCATAATTGGTATGAATGTTGGGAGCATTTACCTTTAAAGTCAATTTCTAATCCACTATACTCCAATTCAACTCCTTGCAAAGCTTCACTCATTGTTTCATGGTAATGGTTGATATCTTGCTTGCGGCCAGAGCAAAAAGGCAGTGAGAAATAGGCATATGTCTCCTGCCTATTATGATATGGCCCCACAGTATTCATCCACAGCACTACTTCATCCTTATCTTCATACTGTAAATAAAGCAGTTTATAAATGCCATTTAGACAATTGAACAGGAAGAGATGGAGCAGCAGAGTTTTTGCCAGTTATGTGAATCGTGAAAATAGGTGAAATGTTTGCATATTTGGAAAGTGTGAAATAAATATTAATCTTCTACGTACTATATGGTCGTGCTCGTCGGCAAAAGCACCAAGGAGGACGATAACACCAACGAATGCCTGCAGGAGATACATCCCGGTGATATTTTAGGGCTGTTAAGGGAATGATGCGTTTGCGACGTGCGGTTTATTTAATCGCGCCGCACGTTGGCCATAAGATGTGATCTTCTGATGAGAAATCTGCTGTTCCGGCGCGATCAAACAACACGTAGACAGCGCGCTACGACAGGTACAGGAGGAGAATTGATGGAGTTTACGCACTTGATGCAAATACGTTCTGCTGGTTGTCAGTTGTCAGCAGCTCGTCTCGTCGCGACCTCTCGCGCTTGACATTTCATACAAACCAGAAAGTTGCAAACAAACGAAAAGCACAAAGCATGTGAAAGAATCCTTCAGGAGAAAGAAAGAAGTAGCACTTATTAACGTAAAATATTTCTAATTTTTAATGAATAGAAACTATTTATCGCATAACAACACATTTATTAAACGTGTAAGGAAATAAGTTAACGAATGAAATTAAATTTCTGCTTAAGTCCATACAAAACATGTGAATAAGGCTTCTCCAATTGTGAAGGTGTTAGCGGGATTTTACAACTTCTCCTAAATTTTGGTGACATTAAAACTATATTCTGAATAAGTCCACATGCTGATGAAGTAGTCCAATACAATGTTAAGCACTAGAATGCAATAAAAACTAATTAAATCATTACTTTATATACAATATCTTACTGAAGGCACTGATGCTGCAATAGGTATCATCAAAATACTGCACCCTCGAAAGAAATTTGTCAAATAACATTGAAATCGACTCGGTGGATTCACTTTTGACAAAACTTGAAGCTAAAACACACCCATATTAAACAAAATAAATGTTGCAGATTTTAACAGTCAAACCTCAATTATTGCTAAATTAATGAGTCCTAGAGTAACAGGCAATATCCAGGAACTGTCTATTTCAACCAGATTAGGTATCCAACCAAATCCACCCAAAGTTAACTCCCTAAGAGTGACTTTTGCATCAAAATCTAATTTTGGCAATTCATAGACCAAGTTCCTCAAACTGACTGAGAATGAAATCCACATTGGTATTTGAAACCACATTAAAAGTGATGCTTTAATTGGGTGACAATTTTCTCTCATTATTAATTCATTCCATTGCTTCTTCACCTGAAATTCAAATCAACTGAAAACTCAGTTTTAATACCACCTACATGCATAATTACTAACTGCTTTTTTAAACTCATATTTTGCTGTCTTCTCATCCCAGTTATACAACCTAATTGCCACTATCATTTCTTTGTTTATCTCCTTCACAATCTCAGGCATCTCCATGTTCAGATTTTCCACCTTTGCCATAATATATTGCTGATAAACAGCAAGCGGAACTGTGACCATGGATCTCATCAGAATTGTGGTGCAAACTATTGTAGCCCACCATGGGAGACCAGTCACATCATGAAACCTTAGAAGTAGTCCTTGTACACATTCAACTGGGGCACTTTCAGATATAGTTTGAAAGATACCAGTTTGTGTTGTAGCTATTGATTCAATAGAGGATTGCAGAGAAAAGTTTCTCTTTTCTATACTGTCCAGAAGGATTCCATTTAAATAATTGGTGTTATTATTATGCGAAGATTTTGAAAAGATTATAGATGCGTGTGGTGTTAGCTGCTTTAAATTCCGGTTGCTTAACCTCCACATTGGAGAGAAGAGCCGAAGAAGACTCATGTTATGTTGTACAACAAAAATCAAATGCAGAACTCCTCCTCTAAGACGCGGTGGATTTACTAGATGCCTAGTTCAAGTGTTTAGATTTTACATTGCTAAAACGTATTGAAATATCGAAATTCTACTTTATATTAATTTTGGATTTCGTCAACAACATGTTACACCAAATGACGCTTGACAGGTTTTGTATTGGCGTTTTTGGAAGATTACATTTGAATTTAATTTGGATTATCATCATGATTAAACTGTCACTTTCGGTCCTAAATTTCAAAATTAACAGGAATTACATTTGCACATCTAATATCTCCTCTTGATGTTGGCCAAATAGCAGTATAACTGTGGCGGCTGCCCCACGCCGCCTCACGCTCCTGACGTACTTGCAAACGTGATTCAAAGAGAATCAGCTGCGAGCAGCAAAGCGCAGCAAACGGTTCATGCCGTGGCGTTTAGTTCAGTTATCGAAGTGCACGAGTTGTGAAGGTGTGTTTACTTACTTCGTCTGCACCGGTCATATGGAACGATATACGCTCAATGCAATGTTCCCAACGAGTTGAAAACGTGTCTAGTTAACTCAATGTATCATTAACATCGCTGTGTAATCCGTTCGAAGTTCTGGGTGTTGTACTACCTTACACACCGAGGCTTACGTGCAATTTGCGCCTTGTTTACAATTTCTGGCCATAAAACAAAACGTCCAGTGCGAGAAAGCGTTTCCTGGTCGGACGACCGAAAGCACTTCTTCCACAGTATTGGAACTATTGAAATACCACACGGCAGTTCAATCCAGATTGCTCACGATTGCACCACCTGCACAGTAAACATCGTAAAACGGAGCAAATATGATCGGAGTCGAGAAAACACGCGTGTTCCCTGCACCAATCGT
>JAODGC010000007.1:3681958-3695241 GCA_027574925.1 Ecitoglossa quadriceps | reverse complement strand
GGAGTGGTATCCAAAAATTGAACGTTATCAGCTATAAAGTGAAACTATTTTGAATGTAAGATATGACAGTGCTTTCTAACTAACAGTCTTTTCTCAAAACTTCATCTACGGTCACATACACACCTTCTTCCTGGTAGGCTGACTCATGTTTGGCAAGAAGACGCAGCAGTGGTCGGAGTTTCAGCCACCATTGCTCAGTGCAGCTACGATGTCTGGAAGGAAAAACACACCGAAATACAGATATTTCGAATTTCCAACAAGTCACTTACTGAAAATCTGTGATTGGCCTCAATTCAACAATAGGTGTAAACTTATATTGCCTTCTAAGTACTCCTAGAAGGACACAACTATCATGAACAGTACAAGAGGGACATTCGAGGCGTTTGTCCATTTCGGACGCCATCCACATAGAAGCCCTCGCAGCAAACTTCGTCCCCATAATGCGATCGAACGGACTAGGCCTACCTCCTTGCTGCATATGACCTAGAACATTCATCCTAGCACTGAAAATTCCCCGCCCTTCCTCAGAGTACAGCCTATGCATAAACTCGGTGTTGTAATTCTCATTGGCAAGTTCATTGCGCAAGATAAGACCGCGTTGTACGCCCTCGCTCATTTTGGTGGCCATGTGGTAAACGTCTTGCTGCAAGTCCTTAATGGAGAATTTTTCTTCATAGATGTACGCAGCATCCGCCCCTGCCGCTAAACCTGCGCACGTTGCTAAATATCCACAATAACCGCCCATTACTTCAATAATGAACACACGACGCTTGGTACCTTGCGCTGATTGCCTAATTCTATCACAAATCTCTGAAATTTCATTCAAAGCTGTGTCAGCCCCAAGAGAAAATTCAGTTCCAGGTACATTGTTACTGATTGTAGCTGGAATAACTACAATCGGCATGTCGAAAATGGGGTGGTGTGCCTTGGCGTCAGAAAACTCGATAGCTGATTGATATGCTTCAAATCCTCCAATGAGAAGCATTCCATCAATTTGATGGTCTTCCAATTGCTTAGCGATTGCTTGGATGTTCTTTCCTGGTGTGCTGCGACGTGTTCCCAACGAGGCACCACCCGTTGATACCAATCCATCCACATCACCCCATGCAAGCTCTTTAAATTTGCCTTGGATCAATCCATCAATGCTGTCCTGGACACCAAAGACAACATCGCCGCAGAAAAGACAATTTCGGACAAATCCAAAGATTGCAGCGTTCATGCCACATGCTGGTGCGCCGATTGTTACGATAGCAAACCGATACGGACGTATTTTCTTCGGATTGCAAGATTGAGTATTTCCTTGTGGTTTGAGCCTCGTCATTAATTTATAACTTTCTAAATTGCGCTCAAAGGCGCCCCCGCGTAGTTTGACAGCCATTTCAAAGTTCTTCTCAGCTACGGCCTGAAGAATATAATAAGCAACAATACAATTCAAGTGAAAAGAAGAGAATTTGCACATACTTGAGCAACAGCTTGAGTTTGTTGAACACATCCCATGAGTGGCAATCTTATGAGTTGATTACCATCCAATGCTACACAAACTGGCACATCTTTGTCTTTTGACTCGAGTACCGCTAACACCGCTTCACACCCCATGCGGCAAGCTAGGATTCTATCAAATGCAGATGGGAGGCCTCCACGTTGCACATGGCCTAAAACGGTAACTTTGGTGTCTTGTCTAAGGCGCTCAACGATGACATGTCTAACTTCGTCAGAGGTGATTGGATTTCCCAATCTGTCGATTGCGCCTTCGGAGACGATAATGATATTTAAGCGTCTGCCTTCATTACGCTCCTAGGAATTTCAAATTTTATCAAAAATCATTGAAAATCCCTTAAAATATTTGCATGTGAACAATTTCATTCATGCATTTATGTGAATACCTGGTTTAATTTTTGGCACAATCTCTCAGGCCAATCACAATCTGGTGGGTTTTCCGGAATAAACACAAAGTCAGCCTCACAAGCAAGCGATGCTACAAGGGCAAGATAGCTGCAACATTCACCGCATTCTTACAATTTTGTGAGAAATAAATTTCATCCCATTCACGCGGTAATGATTTATGGCCCATACGATCGACACATAAATAGGAATTAAAGAAGCATGAAAAATTGGATTAATATGATACCCTTGAACACTTGTTGCACATATCGTCCCTCCATGTCTCACCCGGCGGAAACTCAGGTACAAATACCATCTCCGCTTCGCACGCAAGTGCAGTCACCAATGATAAATACCTAAATAAAGTTAGTAATTGATGCTGAATTGATGCTTGGTTGTTAATAGAACAATGCATTTCAAAATTATGGCCTGTCGAAAATTATAAAACAAGTGTGAATCAACCTATCTTACCCGCAATGCCTTCCCATGACTTCCATAATAAACGTTCTTTGGTGAGAATAAGCAGTAGCTACAATAGAATCGATAGCTTCAATAATTCTATGCAGAGCAGAATCAGTTCCAATAGTCATGTCAGTGCCGCAAAAATCGTTATCAATTGATCCTACAACGCCGACAATTTTCAAGTCACTAGATCTGGTGAATTGTTCCTTGTTAATATGTCCTTCAACATGTAGTTCATCGAGAAGACTTTTCCATTCTTCGCGGAATAGATTGGCACCTGTGAGACTACCATCACCGCCAATGCAGACAATGTGGGAAATATCATTAGATACTAAATTCATAGCTGCCTTCTTGCGGCCGGAACGATCTCTGAAGTCCATACAACGTGCAGTACCAATGACAGTTCCCCCGAGATGGATTATAGAACTGACCGAAGCCCAAGTCGCTTCGACGATGAATGGCCCACCCTCGACCATACCTTGGTATCCTTCTTTGATGAAATAAACTTTGCAGCCGAGATAGAGAGCAGTTCGGACTACTGAACGGACGCAGGCATTCATCCCCTGAAAGGTGTTTAGTTGTTGGATGAAAACAAATAAACAGCCTTGGTTACAACTACACAAGCTATTCGTATTTATTGAAGTTAATTAAACTTCCAAAGAATAAGCACTCACGTTAGTTTACTCAAAGTAGATACCTAACAACATAGTTACCATTGAAACCGCAATAGTATTACTCAACAAACCAAATAATTAAGATACTATGCCTACTATTTCTGCAATCACTAACTAACTTTTGTATTAACTCTACACTCACCTGTGAATCTCCACCACTGGTAAACACAGCAACACCTTTGCCAACATAGCGGCCTCGTGCAACGTATCTCAGCGAAGCCTTAGAGTCCATGATTTTGTCCAGAGATGAATGATGACTATCAGGCATCCGCACCGTGTAGGGCTGATCAGGTCTAGAAGTGCTTGCCAGTCTTAAAAGAGCGCACTACATGCACATAAATGTAAAGTGTCATTAATTACCCTGTAATGTGAAGTGATGATTGTTGCTAATTGGCGATAAAACACATGTGCGAATAGGTTGCAGTGGAATTGGTGCAATTTAAACAAGGTTCGTTTGAAGGTGACCTCGGCGTGCGCAACTTTTGAACTGACAAGTGGCCTCGACGGAACCCGGTACGCGACTGACGAGTGATGCCGACAATCAAGCGAGTTTAAAAGCTAGTGGAGTGGAAAATAAACAACATCAAGTGCCTAGTAATCGCCTGAATGGTTTATGTCCTAGGGAGTGAACAGCAGCGTACTGATAAGTACCGAGTTGCTATTATAGGTCCCAATTTAGATGATAATAGACTAGCACTGCGCGAATCAATTAAACAAAGAAAAGTTACAAAAAAACAATTTAACAACTCTCTTGGACGCAATAGGTTTGAAACAAACGATTTTGGAACGGAATGTGTGCACATAGTAAGTGAATACAGTTTAATCTATTTCAGATATTGCAGCAAATTGTTGCAAATTAGTTTGGTTAACTTAATTGAGTTGAGTTGGTTGCCTTTCGCTAATTTGAAGTTTAAACTTTCAATTAATTCTCAGGCATTTTAAGACGCACGTTAAGTTTTACAAATCATAAATTACAACGTTTTAAATAATATCAACTCTTCATTTGTTTTCAGCTATATCTCTTAGATTTAAATTTAAGGTTGTCATTTTTATGCCTTTGGATGGACAGCCTAAAATAATCATATAAATTAATCATTTTGGTTGTTATATGATTAATTGTAGCCAAATTGAACACTTAATAAGTTCAAAAGAAACCTAAAACTTTGCCATCATTTACCAGAAACGGATGTTGTGCCATTGATTTCCTCGCTTGGCTGCGATAGGTCCATTCACGTTGCAAAGCCAAAGCGAACAGACGATTGGTTAGATTGAACTGACTGGCCGTTAAGAAAATTTGACACACGGCGTCGAAGACAACCGGCTCGCTCAAGCGTTGTTGGAATAGGCGGACGGCCATTGCGAAAGTTTTCCTCGTCCAGGTGGTGAATTGCAGAGATTCTGGCTGGCTGGCGTTTTTTAAATTTTTTACTTCGAATTTTACGTGGAATTGTGTAAATTAATTTTGATCCTATTTTGAGTTCATTCCTCAACTGTCACGATGACTGATATCAAGGTAAGCTAACCCTAAAAAAATAAGAAAATGCCATTGATAATTAATGTGATACGAAGGGCACTAAATGTTTTGCACTCTGTATGCCAGGGTTGTTAGTTTTCTGTTATAGCTAGTCTTTTCTAGCTTCCAGGCATTTTATATTAGCGTGTTGTATTCTATGAATTGAGTTTATGATGGTATTGTGACTAAAATTTACGCGCCAAAAAATGATACTTTAGCTGAACACTTTTGTAGTTGATACAATTGGTGATTGTTCATGAACCATTATGTTAACTGGTTTAGTAAGACGTAATTTTTTACTTACTGGTGTACGTTACTGGTAACAATAATTGAATCTTAAATTATTGTGAATTATTTGCAGAGCATGTTCCAGAAGATGGACAAATCTGACTCCACTGCTACCAATGGAGCCATGTCCATTGAACAGACTTATCAAAAGAAATCTCAGTTGGAGCACATCCTGCTTCGACCTGATACATACATTGGTTCTGTCCAACAACTCACTGAACAAATGTGGGTTTTTGACTCTGAAGCAAATCGCATGGTCCACAAACAAATCACATATGTTCCTGGTCTATATAAGATTTTTGATGAAATCCTCGTCAACGCTGCAGACAACAAACAAAGGGACCCAAGTATGGACTGCATCAAAATTGAAATCAGGCCAGAAATGAATAAAGTTTCAATATGGAACAATGGTAAAGGTATCCCAGTTGTTATGCATAAGGAAGAGAAAATGTATGTGCCGACGATGATTTTCGGTCATCTTTTAACGTCTTCAAACTACAATGATGAAGAAGCCAAAGTAACAGGTGGAAGAAATGGTTATGGTGCAAAACTTTGCAATATTTTCAGTGACAAATTTGTTGTTGAGACTTCATCAAAGGAGTACAAGAGGAAATTTTCTCAAACATGGATTAAAAATATGGCACAGACAGATAAACCTGCTATAGCAGACGCCAATGCCGTTGACTATACGAAAATTACCTTTTACCCCGATTTAGCCAAGTTTGGTATGACTAGCTTGGACGATGACATTGTTGCGTTGATGCAGAGGCGAGCTTATGACGTTGCTGCATCTACGAGAGGTGTTAAAGTCTTCTTGAACGGAGAACGTCTGGGTGTGAAGAACTTCAAAGATTATATTGACTTGTATATAAAAGGACAAGAAGATGACCATAAAATTATCTACGAGAATGTCAGCGAGCGTTGGGAGATTGCTTTCACACTCTCCAGCAACGGCTTCCAACAAGTCTCCTTTGTCAATAGTATTGCAACAACAAAAGGCGGTCGGCACGTTGATTACATCGCAGATATGATTGTCAAACAAACACAGGAAGTACTTAAGAAGAAGAACAAAGGCGGGGTCGCGATCAAACCACATCAAATCAAGAATCACATGTGGGTCTTCATTAACTGTTTGATTGTCAACCCAACATTTGACTCTCAGACGAAAGAAAATATGACATCGTTGTCGAAAAATTTCGGATCTAAAGCATCTTTAAGTGATAAGTTTATTGGATTGGTGGTGAAGAGTGGTTTGGTAGAATCTGTCTTATCTTGGGCTAAGTTTAAAGCACAAACGGAGTTGAACAAGGTAGGGGGTAAGAAGCAAACTAAAATCAAGGGTATACCAAAGTTAGAGGATGCCAATGAAGCCGGTGGGAAGAATGCGTTGAAATGTACGTTGATCTTGACTGAGGGAGATTCAGCCAAATCTTTAGCTGTCTCAGGTTTGGGTATAATTGGTCGTGATCATTATGGTGTTTTTCCACTTCGCGGTAAACTGCTGAATGTGCGAGAAGCAACACATAAACAGATTCTTGAGAACGCCGAAATTAATAACTTGGTGAAGATTCTGGGACTGCAGTATAAGAAGAAGTACAACAGTGAGGATGATCTGAAGACCTTACGGTATGGAAAAGTCATGATCATGACTGATCAGGATCAGGATGGGTCACATATCAAAGGATTATTGATTAATTTCATTCACTTTAATTGGCCTGAGTTGATCCGACTTAATTTTCTGGAGCAGTTTATCACTCCGATTGTCAAAGCGACGAAGAGGAACGAGGAGCTGTCGTTTTATTCGTTGCCGGAGTTTGAGGAGTGGAAGAGCAACACTGACAATCATAAGACTTATTCTGTTAAATACTACAAAGGTTTTTTATATTGTAATGTCATTTCTTGCTCGTTGCTAAATATCTTGATTTCTTCTAGGTTTGGGTACCTCCACTTCAAAGGAGGCAAAAGAATACTTCTCCAACATGGAGCGTCATAGAATTAAGTTCACCTATGATGGCCAACGCGATGACGATCACATTTTACTTGCCTTCAGCAAGAAACAAGTCGACCAACGCAAGGAATGGCTCACTAACTTCATGGTGGAAAACCGTCGACTTAAAGAACTTGGCCTGCCTGAGAAATATCTCTACACGAAAACAACAAAAGCTGTCACATATACCGATTTCATCAACCTCGAGTTTGTTCTTTTCTCGAACGCTGACAACATCCGTTCAATTCCCAGCGTTGTCGATGGTTTCAAACCTGGTCAACGTAAGGTACTTTACACTTGTATCAAGAGAAACGACAAGAAAGAAGTCAAAGTAGCTCAGCTTGCTGGTTCCGTTGCTGAGAAATCTGCCTACCACCATGGTGAAGTTTCCCTCTGCTCTACAATCGTTAACTTGGCACAGAACTTTGTAGGGTCAAATAATATCAACTTGTTGGAACCTAGAGGACAGTTTGGTACACGTCTTGCCGGTGGTAAAGACAGTGCCAGTCCCAGGTATATTTTCACAAAAATGTCGCCTTTAACAAGGTTGATTTTCCATCCTCATGATGACCCTCTGTTGAAATATGAGTACGATGATAATTTAAAGATTGAACCACAGTGGTATATTCCAATCATTCCAATGGTGTTAGTCAATGGTGCTGATGGTATTGGCACTGGTTGGATGACAAAGATACCTAATTATAACCCTAGAGAGTTAGTGCAGGCTATTAGAGCGATTATGGATGGTCGTGAACCGCCTGTTTTGCATCCTTGGTATAAAAACTTTAAGGGAACTGTTGAGTTTGGTGGTGAACAGAGATATGTAACTAGTGGCGAAATTGCGATCATTCGGCATAATACGGTGGAGATCACAGAGTTGCCAATTGGCACATGGACTCAGCCATATAAAGAGAATGTTCTTGAATTGCTTTTACATGGCAATGAAAAATCTAAACCAATGATTCAGGACTACAAGGAATATCACACAGACACTACAGTAAAGATTATCGTTAATATTATTCCTTCCGAATTCGCGAACATTGAGAAAGATGGCTTCCACAAGATATTTAAACTTCAAAATTCTATATCCATGTCTTCAATGTGCGTCTTCGATGAAATGGGATGTCTTCGCAAGATGGAGAGTGTCATGGATATTCTGCAGGAATTTTACACTCTTAGATTGAAGATGTACACCAAGCGGAAGGAGTATCTTGAAGGAATGTTGGAAGCTGAAGCTAAGAAATTATCGAATCAAGCACGTTTCATTATGGAAAAGTGCGACGGTACACTTGTTGTAGAAAACAAAAAGCGTAAAGCCATCATTCAGGAACTCCAGCAGAAAGGCTTTGAAGCTGACCCTGTTTTGATGTGGAAAGAAGCACAGAAAGAAGATACAGACGATGATGCTGGTGCAAACGAAGAGGACAGCGAATCCCAAACAACCACAGCTTCTGAAGTGTCAGAAAATAAGCAGTTCGACTATTTGTTAGGGATGTCTATCTGGATGCTTACAGAAGAGCGTAAACGTGAGTTACTCAGACAACGCGATGAGAAGATTCACGAGTTGAAAACGTTGCAAGCTAAGTCAAACACTGATTTGTGGCGTGAAGATTTGGATGTATTTATGGAGAAACTGGAGGTTGTTGAGGAACAGGAGCGACTTGATGAGGCTGGTATTAAGGTGAAAGATAAGAAGGGTAAGAAGAAGCAATTGAGTATTCTTGAAACAATGCCATCACCAAGTGCGCAGAGAATTCAGCCGGTTATTACCGAAGAAATGAAGAAGAAGTTTATTGCTGCTATCAAGAAACCGAAGAAGTTGGCCGCGACTTTTTCACTGGAAGGCGAGGATGGTGACGACTTTGATAACATGACGAAGGGGAAAACATTGAAAAAGAAGGTCGGCACTCCAGAGGAAGCGGAGAAAAAAGCAGGAAGAGGTCGCAAGAAGAAGGAATCCGCAGATGGTCTGAAACAAACAAAATTACAATTTGGAAAGAAAAGTAAGTGTTACTATCCCGTGATATTGCGGTTTTCTAATTATTTTGTGTTTGTAGCAAATGGTAAGAAGGATGGCGATGATTCGGACAGCTTTCGTAGTGATGACGACATTAAGGAAGTACTTCCAGCACGGGATAAGCCAGTTCGAGCAAATGCGAAGAAAGTCTACAGTCTTGTTTCTGATGACGACGATGACGATGCCAACTCAGACAAGAACTTCTCAGATGAAGATATGTTTGATTCTCCTATCAAAAAGCCACCTGTAAAGCGACAGCCAGCAATTATTGATGACGATAGCGATGGACCTACACCACCTAAACATAATGAATCCAGTGAGGATATGTTTGACCAACTTGTTGGTAAATCTCCGTCGCCAGTTAAGAAACCTCCTGCAATTAAACGCAAACTGCTACCATCAACGTCAGATGATGATTCTCCTAAGAAAAAATCAGGACCAAAATCAAAGAAGGTCAAAGCCAACAGCACAAACAAAGCACCCAAAAGGAAGATAACGCCTAAGAAGAAAAAGATGTCTGATAGCGAAGACGAAGACTTTGAGTTCAGTGAGAAGGGCAAGATATCCGATGATGATTTTGTTGCGAAGAAACCTGCGCGTTCTGCGCGCGCGACCAAACCATCCAAGTATAAATTCAGTGACTCGGAGGATGACATGTCGGATTGATTATTATTAGGCTAGTTTTAAGAGTTATATGTATTTGTTTCATATGCTGACATATTTATTTTTTTATTCTCATTTAGACTAGTTTATAGATGTTTTATTGGAGGTGATTTAAGAGAATTGATCTGGATTTATGCGTAATGTTACTTCGTAAATTCTTTTTGGTTATTTTCAATTTGAGCCGAGTAACATACAATTTTATACTAATATATGTAAAGTGGATGTTAATAAATAATTTACATCATTTTGTCATATGTATTTGTAAATTTGTAACTTAATGTTAATGCAATGCACACAATATAACATCGTGAGACAAAAGTGGAACTCTGATAGAAATATATAGCATCAATTAAGCGCATTATTCGAAATGTAAAGGCACGGATAACAAAGGCATTTACCCATCACGGGTAAAGATACAAAACTTAACTTATTTTGTAAGGCATAAACATAAATGCATTTTGCGTAATTTCTTCAGTCAACAGTTTAGAGAATATAAGGCATTTCACAAATCACGGTTTGAGATTTTCATGGTTCAGATGTGACTCAAACATCTAAATGGTATTGTCTTTTCAGACTGATCAATAACTGGCCCATCCACTTATTTCCTTGTGCGCCCCCGTCGTCTTTTATTATCTTGAACTTCTTCAGAAATTTCTTTCTTAACTTTTCTCGTGGTACTTTTAGCGTTTGCTTTCACATCACTTTTTGTTTCTGATTTAGTTTCTGTTATAACTACCTCCTCTACCATATTTTCTTCTTTTGAATGATGTTTCTTTGTATGCTCAACAAGTTGAGAGTTTCTAGCAAAACTCATGTTGCAATCAAGGCACCTAAATGGCTTCATAATAGAATGTGTAAGCATGTGTCTTCTTAAAACATCAGTCCTTCCGAAAATCTTCTTGCACAAATCACACTCATACTGTTTCTCTTTGGTGTGAATAATCATATGTTTGGTCAAATTATGAGCTTGTTGAAAACGATTTCCGCACACAGAGCACGCATATGGTTTCTCCCCAGTATGAACTCGTATATGCCGCTGTAAATCGCAAGGTTTTCGAAATGCACGTTCGCAAACCTTACACCGAAACTTTTTTTCATAGTGCTTTGAAGGATTTGGTTTCACTAATTGATGTACAGACTTATGTGCTTTGTAATCCTTGTGCAAGTCAAAACCTTTGTCACAAATCTTGCAAGTGTATGGAGCTTTCCCATTATGTCTTCGAACATGTGCAGTTAAAGTGTCCAAACTGATAAAATTCAGTGGGCACATTGTACAGGTATAAGGTTTTTGGCCATTATGTGCTTGATCTTTGTGTGTCTGTAAATCAGCTCTAGTATCAAATAAAATACTGCATATTTTGCAATAATATATTAATGGAATACTGTGATCTTCAGCGCAGTGCTTCCTCAAAGAAGTTTGTGTTTTGAAGTACTCTTTGCATTCAGGACACTGGAGTGCAATAGCTTTATCATTGGGTGTAGGTTCATCAGTCTCATTATTATTGTAAATGTCTTCAGTAATTGGTATAAGACCCAATGCCATTAGAACAGCTTGCTTTGGATGCAAGTTTAGAATTTGTTTTGGTGGAGTTAAAGGCACATCTTCTACTTTTGCAATTATAGCATTCAGTTCAGGCTCTTCTTTCGTGGGTTGAAGTTCTTGTGGTTTTGCTGACTTGGAAGAGTCAATTTTGGGAGATAAGTTGCTCTTTCTTTTAGGCCGCATGCTTTGTACTTTATTATCATGAGTGGCAGTCATTCTGAAAGCATACAAATTGTGATAAATTCAGTTGATGCAGTTTGTGTTGTGTGGGGCAGGCAAGTAAATGAAACAACATGGTGGAGGAGTTGGGAGTATGGTGGAGGAGCGCTATTAATACTCAGTGTACTTACTCAGCTTATTACTTAAATCATTTTGCAAGCATATCAACAACACACTTGTGGAATGCAATGAAACACTATGCTGGGTAATAAATAAGGCACAATCAGTTAACCACAATGCGAGGAGAGTGAAGAGGCGTTGCGATAAATGTAAAAAGCAAATGCAAGGCACAAAACGCACAAAATACGCGATCGTAACGCGTGCGGCATTCGCGCCCGTTTGTTGTGTATCTTTGGTTGCGGGAGTTGTGGGTGTTTCACTCCCACTACATGGCTTCATGATTTAAATTACCCAAAAAAAACCATGGAATGTGTTTTGAAATAGTTTAGAGAAGTTGTTTATATTGTGGTTGTGATTGCAATTATTGCTTATCAAACGATTTTAAACGAAGTGTGTGCGAATTTGCGTTGTTGCCAATTTTAGTAAACTAAACATGAGATTGGCTTGACCCGCTTGACCTTGAATCATGTGCGAATCTGTGAATCAGTCAGAAATCGGACTGAGGTTACGTTGGTTTGTCGCCCAGAACTTGTTTCAGTTGAGTTCGTTTCCTCGCGAAGTCGGCCCTGCGATTGTTCACTAAATTTCTAAGTACATACTATGTCTATTAATTACATTCATTTGTTTTAAGTTTGTCCTTTAATATGTCCACGATGTGTGAGTTAATTTCTACCTTATTTTCGTCACATTATTAGTTAACAAGATCAATGTTGCACAATATATTTAATTCTAATGATGGTTTACATAATTGCTGCATGTAACAAAAAGTCTTTTAACAACTCTCGCTCTCTTCAATAATTATTTCATATGCTGCATTTTTATATTCCTAGTGTTAAGCATTGTGACTTTGACCTAATTTCTCTATAATTTCCACTTGTTAATGAGGTTTTATTATGCTTGTTTTTCCATGTATAGCGAACATGAGTGATCGACAAATTTTCGAATATAAAGACGAGTCCCAGGCGGAGCGGCTGGCGAGAAAATCTGAAGAACAACCATTCTTCCCTATAGGTAGCAATACATGAATTGCAGTTTCTCAATTATTTACTAATCTATTGTTTTGTTACTATTAGCTATTATTGGTTGTGCTGCAGCTGTTGCATATGGTGCCTACAAATTCAAGAGCCGTGGCAAAATGAGTCCCAGTGTGTTTCTAATGCAGCTCCGGGTTGGTGCTCAAGGTGTGGCAGTTGGTGCACTTACTCTAGGCTTAGCTTACTCCATTATCAACGAACGTTTCCTAAAAAAGAAATGATTTTATCGCCAATTTTTCAAAATTATAGCAAATGTGTTAGGATTTTTAGGAAAACAAAATAATTCATTGTAAATCCAAAATAATACTAAATGTTTGCACAGATGCAACATATATTTATTTGTGATATTTGTTGTTGTGCTTTTATTTATTGCTCAGACTCATTATTATAGAGTGTACATATATTAGGTATGTGTGGGTCAAGATTAGTGGTAATAATTTATATAAAATGCATAACCTCTGGAAAAGGTTGCAGAAAATTTGCTTTTAGGCAGGAAAAGAAAAAGAGATGACTACCATATAGAAAATCTGCTATGAAACAAACAAGTACCCTGTCTAAATGATTGATATTGAGGAAGATATTTAACAGTATCAAATATAATTCAACAGACAATGAATATGAAGCAAATGCAGATATATTGAAACTTATTTTTGTAAATAAATTTGTGCCCACAAAGGCATAAATATTCATTACAATTGTTTTCACGAGTAGTTAAATTGAGTCCGATAATGCAAAACTACTGAAAATAGTTTTATGTTAAAGTTTATTTCATTACAAGTCAAATTATTCCGTCTTTTCCTCCAGTCAATACCATACTCAATTTTTGATTTAAGCTTTGTAGCTGGCAGTGTTGGCCTAATCGCAGACTTTTATTGAAATGAA
>JAODGC010000007.1:3665729-3681858 GCA_027574925.1 Ecitoglossa quadriceps | reverse complement strand
GAAATACTTGCAGACACCGGGCAAATGTCTATAGGTATCAAATATCACATTTCTGGAGCAGGTGCCTTGGTGGTTGGAGAACCAATCTAATATTAGGCGTTGGGCCAGTCACAGTGTTCAGTGGTAGGGTTGAAGTGAAGAAGAGACAGGTGCCGTTATTCCTTGACTGCGATGAACCATAGCTACATTTGCAGAACTTAACAGTCCAAGGTGTTGACGCTTCAGTGCTCGCATCTACCTTTGGTGGGCGTTTAGCTTGGGGCAGCAGTTTCAGAGTTGCCAGCTTCATATCCAACATTTTGTGGTCAGTCGCATTTTTGGAGGTCCTTGTTGAAGTGAAGTTTGAAGTCTCCAGGGTATGGAAGGTGGAAGTTGTCAGTTACTTGGATTTTCTTGAGGGATACAGATTCGTAAATGTTATTGGAGCCCTGATTTAGGTTGACAGAAGTGGGGATGATTGGTTCCTGAGTTGGTTCACCATTGGGACGAATGTTATTAGAGCCACCACAATATCCCTCATTTTGTGGCCAATCGCAGACATTGAGGTGTTGAAGTACAATGGCAGTTCTTCTTGTAAAACTTGCAGCAATTTCTGGTGCAAGACACAGGGAAATTGTAAATAATTGGGAATGTGTTTAGGGCACACGCTGTCACACACAGCATTACTAATTGGGTCCTTGGCAGTGAGTGCAATTTGCAAAACTAAGAAAACGGAAACGATCTGTAGGAAGACTAAAATTTACAAGAACAATCATTATTACTTTTGAATTAAACAGGTGATATTAGTACGTACCTTTCATTATAATGTTTTGATCAGCTCAATTCACTCTAAATTGTTTCTACAGCAGTAATTGATGTATTGATTACTGCAACTGTTAATAGGATACAGACATTGTGTAGAGCCTATAATTAAGCCAGTTTTATATTTTCAGTAGAATAATGTGAGTTTAAATCAAATTAACTTGTTCAATTGTAAAATAATTTAAAACCTTGATAGATTTGATGCAGTTTAATAAAACGAAGGCATCATAGTTTCACTCCATCAGATGGCGCATAAAGTCTGTTAATAGAAATAAAAATCCTACAAGATTCTTCATAATTTTTTTGAATTCTGACTAGGTATATATCTCAGATACATCTTCGTAACAAGGTGCATTAATCTACAGTGTTGTTCATTCTTATCATTGCTATTGTGTCCATTTCAAAGCAGATAGTATCAGTTTTAGTGCAAAGCGCATGCTTGCATTACTCGCGCACCGGTTGCTTTACCTCTTCCACTCTTGTCTGTACTCGTCCGCGAAGAAGTCAGGTATCTCTCTTGCTGGTGGGCGCTCGCGGGTCGACGCTTTCTTCTTTTCCCAATCCGCTCCATTCCGCTGCGAGCTTTCGTGTTGCATTTACAATCACGCCGTGTGCCTCCGCTCCATTTCTTCTTGGGGAGCGTAAACAAAACACACAAGAAACGCGAGTGTTAAGCGTGCAAATGTGCAGTGCATTCTTTGTCCGCTAATTAATTTCGAGTTAATTACTTTGGATAAGAATACCAGCGAGTTATAGTGGCATTCCAATTGGATTATAGAGAATTAAGCAAATTTTCGGTAAGTTTTGAAGCATCTTAACAGTTGCGACAGTAATAAACATGCGCCGAAAACAAATGAACTGTGGTGCATAAAGCGCATGCGGCTTATTAACGTTCAGCTGATTATTCATCAGCATTTACAATATAAAATCTACATTAGAGCTAAGATTGACTGGATTACAAGTGTTGATTTGGTTTAACATATTTCCCAAATAAAAGTGTCTAAATTATAACTTTGAAACCATAACTTCATCGGCTATCTAGCGCTGAGATAAATATTGTTGATGTTTTGCATACTTCTAGTCAAATGCTAAGAATCTCAATTATATTATAATCTTTCAATGGGAAATTTATTCCAAACATTCGACACTTTTTACAGTTACACAGGGCAAGCACAGTTTGTGGCAGCGCAGAATGCCTTAAAATTTTAGCTTAAACTTGCTGAACGTACGTGAACTCTTCTGCTTTGCAGACATGAGACTCAAGTGCACTAGGTTGAACCGAAAACAGTGAGGAACTGGCGTTCGCGGCGGTTAAAAGACCGTTTTAAGTAATTCATTCCAAAGGGTACATGAAATATATTCTACAAATGCACCAAACTTGTCACCTTCTTGGTACCAAATTAAAAGAAATTTTTTTTCTTCAATTAAGGAGGCTACATATTTATTCTAATGACATTGCAATAAATAATCCAACTCATAAATACACACTAACGTAAGTCAGTTTATAATCGCCTGACTTATCAAAGTGCAGCTAATTCCAAGAAGTTATTTGATGAGACTGTCCTTCAATGCAATTATTGTTTATTGCTTGGTTACATGTGTAGTTAATTTTGCATGATTTGCATTCCTACAAAACTAGCGACTCGATTCAATATCATTTCTATTGAATTTTCGAATTCTTCGCATTCGTAATCAAAGTGCAATCACATTGGATGATTGTTTTTCACCCGCAAACTATTTATCGTCATTTGCAATTGCCGTAATTAATGTGCTTACTGTCGCGCAGCTGGCTTACAATTATTGGAATTTTTTTGCAACATTAAGTTAATTAATATTTAGGCTATGAATTATTAGTTTTTTAATGTTTTGCAAACTAGGCTAATACAGTAAAAGCAATAATTCATTAAGAAAGACCTCAGATCTAAGCGTAATTTAAAATCAGACAAAAGAAGCATGAAATTGGAAATAGTTATGGACTAGCGTGGATAATCTGACAAGTAACAAGCGTCAAGGCTTAGAATTTTAAAATTTCCAAAGAATATTGAGAAATATTCTTCACACTCTATAAGCTGGTTGCATAACTTTGGAATCATTTACAGTTTTCTGTACCCAGTAGTTTATATATAAACTTGACAATTTGCCATTTTGACAACCATTGAGTGACTTTAATTTAATTTTCTCGTTCGATAAGTTGCTGTTATTACGAGAATTTTTATTAATTACACGAAAATGCTTAATTTCCTTCTTGTCATTCATTATAGAATAGAATGTGTACCAACTTAATAACAACAAATTAATTTGAAAGTTTATCTGGAAACACTTATGAGACGTTTAAAAATAATTTTATTAATGACAACTTCTTAAATTTATTTTAAAACGGTTGGAATCTATTACGACCAGTTAAAAGTGAACAACTCTGGCGGTTGCGTTTCCAGACATAAAAACAAAAGTAATTAATATTCCTGGGTGTTGGGGCAACCTTTTCTTAAAGAAGCAATGACCAGTGATTAGAAACACGCGTAAACACATGCAACGTGTTCATGAATTTATCAAATATGAGGTGATTCAATCTTTTTCAAAGGTTTCATGAAACAACGGTTGTTTTAAAGCGGTCTTGGTCACTTTCTTTGGAACAAGATAAGGAGGAATTTATTGTAATTGAGATAGGGTTTTATATTCTTTGCTAGATATTTAAAACTTTTAATTACTGGATAAAAACAAAAGCGACCTATGTTATGCAACTCAATGAACATGCTTTTAATTTGAAAAATGCACAAGAAAGCTGAACGTTATGATAATTACAAGTAATTATAGCATACTGTTATTAATATTTGTCATTTGTTTATCTTCTTGAAGAACTTTGAACAAAAAATAACATTTTTGTTGTTTGTGTGATGTTACACAATATATCAATGATTTTAGCGAAAATAAATGTTTGCTTGGATTTGTTCGATTTGATATTGGATAGTAATAATAGTAATAACAGCGGCCTAATTAAATTATTAAACCATCAAACAATTAACATTTAAAAATCCCACTTTATAATGATAGGCGAATTATGCACTCTCTGTGCGCACGTTACATCTGAACGAGATGCGGTACCTTGACATTTAGTAAATGAATAAACGTCTGAATGCTGAAGTAACGAAATCGCAAAGAGGCTCAGCCGCACTTGCTGATCGTCGTGCCTATTTGTTCAGCAAATCGGCATGAATTTAAGTCTCTCGCTGCCTCGCCGATGAGTTGTAAAAGTTTGGAATTGTTCAATTTCTGCGCTGTTTGTAATGTCTACATGAGCACGACTTGAGATTGCAGATGAACGACGACTCGTGAAGAATGCGGCTTGGTTGAGCTTGGATAATTCGTGATTGCGGTGAACGTCAAAAAGAGCCAAACATCGTTAAACACAGTCAAAAGTAGTTAAATGTTTTTTTGTTTTTTTTATTTTGGTTCTTAATTCAATATGTCTCGCTTAGACATTTTTGAGTAACCCAGTTTAATTGAAGCAAACATTAACAGGTTTTACTTGTTGATGATTTGAAATGCTTGAATTGTTGAATTGATTTTGAAGGCGTGAAGGAAGTATTGATTTGAATGTGGTTCAGATCAACCGGTGGAGGACTAGTGTTGAATGTGTTGCATAAGTGATTTTATTAAGGGAATCTAATTGCTGGAAATAACATGCTTTGACTTGATTTTTCTTCTTTGGTAGCTTCCTTATATGGATTCGTTGACATTTAATTGTTCTTAGTTTCATGCAGCAAATTTCAGTAGAAATTTCAATCCAGAACATGATTGTTTTTGAAAACGCTAGAACACTTATTTAAGTCTAACCTTAAAATCAACGAATCATATTGTCTACATAACATTAAACCTCCAATGCTAGATGTGTTTCTAGTGTTTATCTCCCAACAATAATCTAAAGCCGTGAGATGTTCATCAGCAAAACGTTGAAATATTATTCTCTTTCGTATTGTTGTAATAGTTGTAATAAACGTGAAATTAACGCAATCCTCTAAGCAAAGCTCAAGACTTACGAACAAACATGACATAACCTAAAGTTTATATCAACTCTCCGTAATAATCTGATTATTCCGTAACTGTTTTATTTGTCATAAATAATATTCTTATTTCATTAATGTTACTTCTAATTAACTTGCTTTGCATTTATCACATGGCTAATTATTGTTCTATTTGTTTCAGGTGAGTTGTCGTAAGAAAATCATGGGTAACTATTTAATTGAACACTTAATTGGACAATATTTATGTCAACAGCATATTACTATATCGTTAAATCTAAAGTCACAAATGTAAGCATTTAAGGGTGTACTATCGATCGTTAAACATTTGAATTACTTTTTGAATTTACGGCTTGAAATTCCTAAATTCAAACTGAAATTGCATTGTAGTGATATGATAAGTAAAACACACAATTTTCTTGTATTGCTACAATTTCGACACACAAATAAATTCAAATGTCTTCCATCAAAGTTCAAGAACGAATTAGAAAGTAAATTACAGCATTCGATAGTAATTGGTAGTAATTTGTTTATTTGGCGATTTAGATTTCTTTTTAATGATTTTATCTTTTTAGGTAGAAAGAATGATATTAATTAATCTTCCTGAATGACGTAACATTGTTGAAGCTTGTTAATAAGACGGTCGCGGCCGAATTCGCGTCGGATGCTTGGACGCTGCTCCTACGTTGGCGGACTAAATAATTGAAGACCATGGTTGGGCTCACCGTCTAGTTCTAGTTAACAATGTTGCAGATCGAAATGTCAGATTTTACTACCTTGTTTCAAGATGTTACCAGTTGAAGTTACAAATGTTGCGACTTAAAGAAATGGTCTAAGTGCGGGAAGTGCTTGTTGTTAGGAAGACGAAAACGTTGTAAACTGTAGGCGTAAATAACAAATAAGGAAATTTACAAAGGTGAGCAGTAGTGCAAGCAAGCGTGCTAAATACTTTCTTTTAATTTTTATTTGAGTTTATAGTCATTTTTACGGACTTTCATTTTTCATAGCTATTCCAACAACAAACACACATAATAATAATAATAATAATATATTTGCTTGAGTTGAGTAGCGATTTGTAATACTAGTCGCCATCATAAACAATTCAGCATAAGACAATTGAGGATTTAAGTTGAATCTGTTTTTGGATTATATGAAGATCTTGTGAAAGTTGAGAAGGCAAAGATTGGAACAATTTAGTGATGCAACAAAACTTCTTCAGTTTAATCCAATTAAAAGTGGATTATTTAGTGATTTCTGTTTGGTAAATTTAAGATATTGCATGTACCGTTTGTTGATATGGACATAATTTTCACAGGCAGTTATTAATAGTACCAATTCCTCCGACTTGGCTTCCTCTCTTGGATCTGGCTTGTTTCACACTTTGCATTCCGCACTATTCATTAGGTTGATGCTGATGATGGTGATCATTAAGCGCGATCTCAGGCAATATGGAAATTTGCACAACGAGGAAGTCGACGCATTGCGTGTTAATAATGCTAGATAAGGAAAGTAAGAATGGACATTGTCTTTGTGCATTTTGCAATCATGCAATGGTTTTATCTTGGAATTGATTCGTAGCGGATATTATCTCATTTGATCTATATTTCTCTTCATTAATACTACTGATTACGAGGATATTTCATTATGAGTTATATAATTATTGAAATTGATTTATTACTTTACTTTAATTGCTTATATTTATCACAAATACTTTTCGTTGTATTTCAACGCTTTACTTGAATTTGATAGGCCTAACCGCGTGGGAAATTCAAACTCGCGCATGCGCAGCTTCGGTAAATCTCTCGCCCGCAGTTTTTAGCAAATTGTCTTACAACTTCTAAACATACCATACATGAAGCAGTTTTATTGATGTTCTCTTTGACTACCACCTTTGTGTTGCTTGATTCTCAATCACAACATGAATCACACACTTCCCCATCATGGTCTTATCTTGAATGCATATATTACATGCCCGGTTGCTTACGCATCCTCTTGCAGATGCGTATGCTGTACTTTGATAATTTGCCCATCGCGCATTCGTTCCGCATTTTTATCGTCACGTTGCAACAACCTTCCTGCCTAGGTACGTGCAGTTTGTGTCTTCATGAATTGCCTTTGTGCGGCTGGAACTTTGTGTTCTTCACCATTGCGATTATGGCCTGCGCTTATCTCGAGGAGCACCAAGTAAACGCAAACGTCTGTAATGCCCAGTGGTACAGCGATGCGGAGTGTAACGATACTGGTTGGAAATCACACTAACTGTAAACTTGGTTGCTGCTGGTGCTAATCGTATATTCTCACGATTATCATGACACTGACGGTGATAGTTTAATGCTTTTCACATTTCACGAATGTGTTTATTTGATGGAGTGACGAAGGAAATTATTTTCATCGGAATATAAAGCCAGAAAGCAGCAATGAGCAGAAAAAGATTCTTCGGTTTAAGACTAAAGTTGACTTCTGAAAGTAAAGAAGTTGAACGCTTCATTGTTTCTAGAGCTCTTTCTTCTCTCAGAGCTTTTCCTACATTATTTCCCCAAATGTTTAAACGCTTACAACATCTTTTTCTTTCCCTCGAATTCGTAACACCATTGTATGCCAATAACTCGTTTGTTTCGCACATCCTGCAAATGCAAAGCGTTATTGATGGCTTCATTGTCCACAGTTCGCTACTGCGTTTCGTCGTTGTTGTCCTTCTGGCAGGTGAGCAACTCGTGATGACCACACACACCAATGAATGGCATTAAATGAAGTCAAGAACACACCGCGCACGTCAATAGAGCGGATGTGTGGTATTTAAAGTCGGTTTGGAAACCTCGAGATCTCGTTTCGAACCAAACACAACCAGAAGCCAGGTAAACCCAGAGAAAAAATGTAATTAGTGAGGAAATGAAGCTTCGGAGATTCTCTGATTTTAAGGACTAGGAATGTGTACGAACAAAGTGTTTTGAGTTGAAATAAGGAGTCATGAAATGTGTGGACTTTAATTAAACTGGAACATGAGTAATATTTATGATTGACATGTTTGACAAAGAATACATTGCAACTGAAGAGAATGGATTAATTTAAATACTACACTTTCCTTTGGATTTCTATCCATATCTAATTAGGTACGTTTAATTTATTAAAGTGTTAGATGTAGTCGAACTTGAAAGGTGCCTCACAACAAGCAATAAATTATTTTGTAATCACTCTAAACAAATTTATTTAGGTTTCAGTGATTGGCATTCTTTTTGCACTAGCAGCTCACTTTGTACACTTCTCTTTCACCTGGAGCTCACATAGCTCACATGCAAAGTCACGCGACTCACGCAAGTTTCGTTCGCGTTCAACTTGACTGGCTAACAAGAAGCGCATGTTTACAATAATCATAATTAACTCGGTCTTATGTTGTCCGTGCGTCCATTGCAGCCCATGCAATCCGTGGATACTCAAACTCTGAAAGTATCTTAGAGCAACGTAGAAGCAAAGAAGTACAACTTGTTGGTAATAGTTGCTTACTTCTGCTAAGTCTGGTAACGTGGTAACCTGTGGTAACCAGAGGTGCCTTTGGTTGTAACATTTATTGAAATGCAAGCAGTAGGCAGTACAATGTGCGATGTTAACTTAGGGCGTTAGATGTGTACAATTGCTTAGCATACGAACGTTTGCTTTAATGGTTAAGATGTGGTGATTTTTAGAGCAGAAGATACGTACACTAACAATATTCATATGGACTCGTTAATTGTTACGGAAGTTGTAGAGAAAAAGAAGAGTAGAAGAGTTTCAAGAGTTTCAGTAGAAATGTTTCATAAAATTAGAGAGTTGTTTCTTATTTGATCTCAAACAGCTTCATATTTCTTGCATTTCTTACCAGAGACGATAACACACATCAATAGTGTTCTATTCTAGTGAGGAGTGTTGTCTTTTGCTGGGTAATGCTAGGATTGGACGCACCGTAATGTGGTGGACCAAGTTGGTATTGAGATGAACCAATAAAATAGAATGTGTTGTAGTCAAGGTTAAAACAGTCAAGAGGTGAGAGTATATTCTGTGCTTTTTATTGGTTTGTTTACTTTTGTTGAGAGTTGCTTATCTTTTTACATGAAAGCAAATGGGATACGCAGTTCGCTAAACTTGCCGATTCTAGTCTGATGTGGAAGGTTGTGCGTGTTGTGTAAATGTATTGTGACTGGGTGAGTGTAGTGGCGATTACGGTGGACTGGTGTGGTGGCAGGCTTTTGGTCAAGGAGAGGAGAATCAACCTCTCCTTGACCAAAACTGTCTATTTCCTCTCATCTCTTGGCCCTTGGCGGGATTTCGGAGGCTACGATTGGCAGATGGAAGGTTGTGTTGGATTTCCCGAGAGGTCCAGCTAAAGACGTGCAGGTACCGATAAATGACGGGGTGTTTAACAGTTTCTCGAGAGATTATTGAGGGAGATTGAGGTTTATTGGGTCTGGAACGTGTAGGTACCAGAGGGTATGAGAGGGTGCTGAAAGGTTTCCATGAAGGTTGGATTTGGAAAGCGTGGGATATTGGTTTATGGCGGAATGTTGGATGAATTGAAGGATTTTGGGAAATCTCTACACCAGAATAAAATGGGTCCGTATAGTGCTGCCCTCTATATGAATCTTATAATACTTCAATTGAAAATATTGTGCTGTAATATTTTTTGTTTACATAAAATAGAAATATTGATCTTTGATGATAAACAAGATGTCCTCCATAAAATATAGTTAATTTGTATGGGATTTATTACTGGGAAGTCCAACAAATTGAAGTTTAGAATTTTCCTGTTCCCACTTATTGGTTGGTAACTGGACGTAGGGCATAAGACATTTCTTGGCGCCACACAACGTTATGCAATCCATCGTAACGCAGACAATAATTGCAATAATACGCGTCATGATTTCAATGCTGATTGATGTACCTACTAGTTACTACATTGCTTCGTCACTCTTCTAACAAGGAACCGTTGAATAATATACTGCAGATAAATACAGCAATTGTATTTATTTATACTTATTTTACCACCGATTTTTAATTTCAATGGCTAGTGTAAATTGTAGAATCACTTCCTCATTATACATGCTGTTTCAACTTGCAAAAAATCCCATCAAAATGATCTCTAAAAAACCAAATTTTCTGGAAGTTGACAACTTCTAATCATGGCTACGACAAGAAATACATTACGGTCCCAATAGGTGTTAGTTATTGCTGAATGTTGCTAGAGTTTGTATAAGGCCTAGACAACAAAGACAAGTGCCATTTGCAGCTCGTGATCCTGGTCGAAGGCGCCAATTGGCACTGACACTGACCATGGTTGATGGTACCGTTAGGCGGATTTTTCGCGCCAAGCAGGAACTTGTTAGCGGCGTCATAATGCCCAACACTGGTAAAGAGTAGTATGGTATTACGGGCAATTGTAAATTGTGCACTAAAAACTCAATAGTGCAATATTGTATATCAAAAATGTGCTGCAACTCGTTGCAGTTGTTGCTGGTGCATGCTAAGTATCAACTAGGTTCAGTGATGTTTTGCAGAGAGTTGTAAAGGTAAATTACTAGCTTGCTCAGTTTGCAGCGTGGATGTCGACAAGGCAATGCTAGAGATGTACGAACACTGATCTGATGGTTGTTGCTTATTTCTATGTCTATTTGTACCTATTCAGCATAGTTTATTGCTGAATCTTCCGGATGGAGAAAAAAATACAAAACAATTCAGTACCAACGTCTTCCTTTTTGCTAATTTAGATTCAACAAGTTAATTAAAGCAATTAATTTGTGAATTTATTAATTGTCCACAATTCTATGCAAAATAACAGCAATTTCTAAGAGTAAATTTAAAACGTGCTCTACTACTTTGAAAGTTTTTCTACTAAAGTGTGTACTTTTTTGAAATTACCCATGTTACTAGTGCGTGAATTTAAGCAAACTCTTTATGAGTAATCACTATTCTTACTCCACTCAAAAATAACAATCTAATATTTATTGCGAAATAAAATGTGTGAGTACAGAACTCTGTAATTTCACATTTCGAATGAGGCAAACGGACTAAAACCGTGTTAAACCATATTCGCATTGACTTAACAAGCTAGATGTTTATGAAATTCATATTTTTGCAACAATTTCAACCGGTTGAAGCATGCGCAGATGACTTCATTATTTTGACATTCTAAGTGGAAATTTTTGTTTTTTAACAAGTTTACACAACAAGATTTTATGCAAATATAGCGATGAAATTAATATTTATATAGTTGACGTTTAATTTTCTAGCTTACCTTTATTATTTTGTATTCATTTCCAACATAACTACGTTTATCACTTGTTTAATCCAAAATCTGCTTGTTTATTAATTTGGGATTTAGTCTGGATCAATATAAATATATCAAGAGATAATTAAAAAATAATGTATTGAAGGTTTTGGTGATTTTTATTCGAATTATAGGCAATTTACTTTGGAAAATTGGGAATTTCTTCTAAAAGTTTTTATGAGCAAAGTGACATTGTAAGCCTTTGACAACTTGCATTCATTGATTATTTTTTCATTTCAACTCAAATCATCTCTCATGATTATTATCACATTTAACAGAGTGTTAGCAAACATATACCTATAGTTTCCTCTTACGATATTATCTCAGAATAAATAATTCCAGAATGGATCATCCTTAATGTGACAACTGCGAAATAAATTACACTTTATACATGTGTCATATTTACTCTATCGCGAAGTTTGTGAAGCATGTAATGAATATGATCAACAAATGCAACCTGATGCCGATTGTGCATGTGCAGCAACCTGGGAGGTGTGCAACATTCTAACTAGGTAACAACGCGAGCAACCCGTTGCTTCCACGAAGGTATCTTAAGTTAGATAGTTAATACTTGGAAATCTCACAACAGTTTCCAACAATAAGTAATCCATGAATCATGAATAATTCCGGAGTATACGCCACTGAGGTTACTGTCATCCTGTCAGGACATCAACTGTACTTTGGAGCATTCCAAGCGCACTGATCTGCAGTGAAAGAAATATCTCCGATTGTATTCCGATTGGATTAGTTACTGTCATGAAGTCATAGAGATGGTATACATGTGTGAGGCATGTGAGAAAAACTGTACTTGACGTTAAGTGCTTCCGCGTCGTAGACGGTGGTGTCCCCACGAAGAAATGGGAAGCATATGATTTTCTGAACTGGTTCTTATTGGTTTTCTTTTATTGGTGCCCATGTGTTCGGTGAGGAACAGTTGGAGCAAACAATGGTACCAACAGTGCATGAGGAAGAAATAAAAATCCCACACAGAATCGACTTGTTAGTATCAGTGAGTCAACAACAATGATGTTGATTGAAATGTATCAAACTGTAAAATGGGAAAAGAGAGGTTTTAATCATTTGTAAAATATTTTCTTTACTTTACTAGCTTTACTGTTAGGTAATGTGAGATGAATATTTCAGTAAGTATTCTATTGTTTTCTGCTTGCCTCATGACGGCAAATCATAATATGCCGCAAAATATAACAGTTTATAACAAGTATAAATAATGATGGACATTATAACCCAGTTGAAGGAAATTTATTTAATTAGATCAACTTAATTGCTTCTCATGTTTAGACTACTTCAAGTATGCAGCCTAGATGTGTTTAATTCACCTCTCGGCTTTTAATCTGAATCAAATTGCAATTCATATCAAATCACGTCGATTAATTAGGCTCCCTGGCTTCGAAATGACTTGTCAATGATATTCCACTCTCTCTCTCTTTAGTAGTCGAATGCATTGGACACATTCCGAGATAGAAAGTAAACGCAGTCAACATGAGCGACCGAGAGATAAGTCGGTTGTAAAACAACTCCTCATTGCTGATACGGAAAAACCACGTCCAATGACGCCGCCTTCAGCCGAAAGACAATTCTCCAAGTCGTAAAAATTATCCAAACGCGCTCTGTCTTTATGGCTTTATATCAGCGAGTGCGCGTCCTTAGAAGTACAAAAGGTATACAAAGCGGCTCGAAAGGTGTTTGTGCATGGATTCGTTTGGTCGGTTTCTTCTTCATCTGGCGAAGGTGAACAAACTCGTGGCGCACCGCCAGGTCCTAGGAAGATCACATAGTCGACGACGACGAAGGTTTGTTTGCTGCGATAAGCGCACTTGGAACGCGGCGTCCCTTTTTGTCTTTGCAAGGCGGATAAGTGCGCTGTGCAACGCGAACAACGGGTACAAATGTCGGAAAGAAAATTTTAATCGGGACATTCGAGAGAAGTAAAAAGGAGTAACAGAAAACTTCAGATAGTAACAACTAATTCGAGAAATTTAGAGAAGCGACATAACTGAGGTTTCAGTAAGTTAGGTTATGAATGAGGTTATAATTTGTTTGAGTAGACAAGTTTGGGTTAGAAGTATTTTTTAAATAAATTGCATGTCAATGGAGATAATCGATGTTGACTTTGATGATGTTCTGTTTGTTTTTGGCTTAAAAATATCTAAATTGATTATTACCTAGTTTTCCACTCCTGATGTCTTCTCATGCATGGAAAATGTCATCAACTATTATCACGGTCTAATGATGAAGCCATAACAACATATTACGGCCACTTGAAAATTGTTAATGCGACTCATGGTCATGCAATGCCGCTTCCACCATGGATTTACCTCGACTCATTAAAATGCCAACTATACACTGCCTTCTCCAAACAGCAGAAATATATTCCTGCCGTTGTTGTTTTTGTCATTTTCGAGGCACCCTGTAAATTGTGTAAAGCACGCTATTTCTTGGTCTTTGTCCCTAGGACAGCAACAGCAACCTTTGGTCATTGCCTTACTGAGACAATGCACAGGTACTGAAGATACAACGCGACTGAAGTTGTCACGGTGTCCACCGATGCGGTCGTAGAATATGGGAAAGAAATATTTATAATTATCCGCACTGTGTCTAGTGGAGGAAGGTAATAGCAGGATGCGCAGGAGCGCAGTGGAGCGCAGAGCATCGCGCTTCCATCGGATTAACTTTCATCGAGGATTTTATTGCGGCGGTGACTAGAATTACATTTTGTTGATTTTTATCTTTTTACACAAAACGCAAAACTCCACGACTAGAACAAATTGCGTTGTATTGGGGCAACTGCTAATATTGAAATGTTAAGATTGAATTTACTAAGCAATTATTGTTGGTTGGTAAAGAGTTACAACTGCAGATCCTAAAACATTTTGTGGTTGTTGTACTGCACTAGTACCTGTCTAGGTTGTGACTTTATTGCATAATTATTTTTACAATTTTGTACATTCACCTCGCCATATAATAAAACCCAGAATTCCCAGTAAATCTCATTCTTCTTCTTCTTATCACCTTGAAAATAAATGTCTTAGAATGCATCATTTTGTTATTATAGTCAACCTTTGCTTTATTCCCACTTTACCATTATTTTTTTTTCCTAACCTCTTTTTTAATTTCCCCGATTTCATAGTTTTTGTCGTTGAAGGGTTACTTAACTAGAGTTAGGTTAGGCTAGGTTAGGTTACAAGTTAGTAGTCTTTGTAGATTCTCAAGATGCCAACTTGATGAATCGGCTGTTTCCCATAAATATTTACTGGGTTTCTACGCTTCCCATTTTCTCAGCCATATCGCTGAAACCGAAACGCAATTTTAACTAACACTTACACCGGCTTAAATAAGGGACTTAGTGCTGGTCTGCTGATCGTAAATAGCACAGTGTAATTGAATCGAAAGTACGCTAAGCACAGCGTGATGTGAAGATAAAGTACAGCGCTTGATGTGCATTATATGCAATTGATATTCCCTTGTTTTTCTATGTTAGGAAGTTATTTTCATCATGATTACATGTTCGTGATCGGAATAGATTGGTTTTTACTTCAATTTTCCACCTTAACTCAATGTAAATCAATCAAAAACGAAATTTCCATCTTTATGGTAGTAATTTATGTTTGTATTGTTACAGATTGATGCAGTTTATGCAACGCCTTGTATGTTCAAGGTGAGTTATTTAAAGTTATCGTGCATGGACACGAAACGCGAATTGTTACATCGAAACGAATTGCATGATGCGCAATCGATTTAATCGATACTATTAAATCATCTCTCGATGGCGATTGTAAGAATCATGCTATTTTCCTTCCTATTACAAATAATGTTCAACGTTTATTTTGTTTTGGTTATAAATAAACTTTATTTCAAGTGTACCTTAACAAAACAGTAAAAAGTCCATTGAATTTGATTCGCGTCTCATCTTGTCTCTTAATTCAAGCTCAACTGAAAATAATCGTGTCGATGCATTTATTGGCAGATCCCTTTTCTAGCTAGCAACAAATTATCTGATATTGTATTTATTGTCGCAGCGAGGTGTTAATTTAATGTAGTCATTAATGACCACTCAAATTTTGTGATTGCGACATCTTTTCTGCACTATACATAACATAGATTCACCATCACAACTCATGTACGTTTTGTACTTGTGACTCTAGGAATGTGCCGCAATTAAAACGAACTGAAAACAACGAACACAATAAAAATGCAATTTTCATTCGAAATGTTCAAGCAGCGCATGAAATTGCTAAATCAGAAAATAAATCAAGATGGGAAAGCTTCATTAGAGCTTTTAAATTATGATGCTTATAATTATTTTATGCTGGAAATATTTATTACTCATCAAGCTCTCAGAATTCGCTCCTTTTTATTTGAAAAGGATTTTAATTAACACTTGTTCGTTAGTTGATAATAAATTTTATTCTGCGCTAAATTGAATCCTGATAAAATGCCATAAAGGTTTTTTTCTGTTTTTTGCGTTTTTTTTTTGTGCTTGATTGGGAAATTAAATCTTGGTAAAGCATAACAAATGATGATTACAACTAAAATTAAAAGCAGCCAAACTTACACTTCTTAAATCTTTAATTAATGAGTAAATTAATTCATTTACTAGTAGTACAACAACAAAGGAGATGAGGTTGATGTGAAAACGTCTTTTTGCCGAATGAACTAAAGTAGTAGTGTAGATCATTTAAGACAGTTTGCAATCAGTCTAAGTCTAGAAACTCTTAAGTCTTTGTTAACTCGGTTAACTTTGCTATACCAACATTGCAGAATTTGTTGCACAATGCGGAACACAATTTGAGCGACTGTGATCACGTCCTAGTCTTTATCAACGAAAGCGTTCTTTGATGAAATAAATTGTGCAATGTTGAAAATATAGAGACACAATAGCGATTGATGTAATAACGTAATAAAACAATGTACAGCACTAAATTAGTACTTGCTTTATCTATCAAGTATCATATATCAAATATCTTGTTATCGAAACGGTATCCATCTATCTATC
>JAODGC010000007.1:3624579-3648655 GCA_027574925.1 Ecitoglossa quadriceps | reverse complement strand
AACTTAATCACTGAAGAATCAAATGAACAAACATTTGCTCACTAACATCTTTGGTTTGAAAAATTCTTCACTCTGTCAGTAAAGTACACAGAGTTTGCTTAAGTTTTAACTTGACTGGACTTGGTCAAAACATGGCCTCGACTGCTTTTATAGTCACTCGTTGCACACTTGGATGCATGCAGAAGAATCTAAGAATGCATCCATTTAATAGCGTCGACTTTTTTGCTCGGCCTGACGCTTTTTGCAATTGTAGTTCGTTCTTGAACGAAATGAGAGCTTGTACTTCTTTTATCCGCTCTTACTGCAGCTGTTGACTGCTGAACAAATCGATGATGATGCAAAACGATAAGATAGGTATCCCAGGAGCAAAGAACCAGAGGAATCAAAGTGTAATTTCTGATGAAATGACAAGGCTACCCTAAATTACAAAGCACACATTAAACATTGCCATACATTGGCAGTACAGAATCATTGGGAGTAATAATATGCTACTCTAATAAGTATGGACTAAATATTATAGGGTATTATAAGTAAAGATCACTTTCTCTTTAATATTTAATGTGTTTTTCCACCACACGCTAAGTTGTTTCAAGTCGAATTTAACGCCTTGCAGCCGATAAATTTAGATTAACTGCCATGGAGTCAATTTGCCGTGACTGTTTTTGTTGTTCACCATAAACAATTTGTAATTTACAATGTAAAGCAGCGCAAATCAAATGTCTTACGTATCTGCTGCTTGCTCACTGCTTACAACCGTCACAACTCATGACCATATCTTGTAATTACATGGACTGACTATGAAGTTATCAACCGTTTTATGTTCGAAATTAAAGCGAATGCTTTCGGTGAACTGATCCCCAGGTGTTTGCATTGAATGCATTCAAAGCTGCGCGTGCACGTTGACAATAATCTGCAATTATTCTCGTTGGCATTCCTGCCATCACGAGCAATGTGCTTGCTTGAATAGATCTGGAACATGTTTGACTGTTGTAAAATTATAAATGATTTGCACAGGAGGCTAGAGAGATGACCAGGAAAGTATTTATTTGCATACCGAATGCCCAAGAGTGTAACGAGTTGGGTAAGATAAAAATAATTCACTTGCTGATTTAAACAAGTACATTGTTTTAATTGCCTCCTCCAAACTGATGTAAATTTGCACATTGCATTTTTTGTCTTTGCTACATTTTCTCAACCTCCGCAGCTGGTTCTGGAGTCGTCGCGCCTGAGCTTGGTGTCCTGAATGTGTCTGGCTCCTCTCCTTTTGCAGCCTTCGCAGTTCTTGTTCACTCTTGACTGAGCTCTGGTTGCGTTGGTGGGGACCACACCTTCTTCATACGCGTTTTACATTCAGGCTCTCCAAGAGCTGCTCGGGCTTGTCCTACTGACATTACATAACTGTAGAAGTCTTTGCACGCCGTGCACGCACGTTGCATGCGCCGCCATTGCGTAAGGATCATAAGGCATGCATCGTGTATGCATTTATGCACAATTTATGTATTTCCAACAACATGGCGCTAGCCATCGTCTTGTGCTTTACTAGCTTTTCTTTCAATGTGCATCTACATTTCTGCAATCTCAGCATCTAGCACAGACGTTAGTTGCCACTATGTGCTTTAATGTTGTGCCGTTAGATTTGTAATAGGCAGTTTGTGTGATTATAATGTAGGAGACAATAAATTTGCTATTTATAGGTTCACCGCGTGCAAATATGTAGCCGGTTGATATGCAGACTTGGGTAAGTTATGCTTCATGCGAGGATTATTTATTGACAGTTGATTTGAAGCGTAACGGAATGGCTTAATTTATTGATAACACGCAGAAATTCCTCTTCAATAATACAATGTACTCCAAACTGTTTATTGCAATGCATTTAAGGGTTAATAGTATGGAGATATTCCACTCTCTCTTTCAAGTCTCCAGATGGGAGCTCAATTGAGTCTTAATCATGGTAAAGTTACCCTTCGAGTCTTTTTAGGTTAATCATAAAGTTCAGCTGTGAATGTCGAACTTAAATATAGTTTTCAAGAGAGCTTAAGACTACATAATATTTCTTTGAATTTAAATTTGTATTTGTAGAAATACTCAATAAACAGCAATATTTATTGAAATTACCTCTTTTGGGAATTAAAACCAGAGACATATATCATACATAAGGTAAAATATTATAATTTAAACAAGTACTACTTAAGTTAAGCCAGGTATTTCTAATGTCCAATGCCTTGAGATATCTTCCCATTTGATTTTGGCAATTATGCCATTGCACAAAACCGAAAAACATTAACAAAGCATGTGTTAAAGAGGCATATTCAATGGAATTATGTAACAATCGAAAGATTTCAATGCAGTTGAGGGACATTTTCTTTACATGTTAGTATTCTTGTATTGGATAACAATTTAAAGTCGAAGCTCAGAAAGATTATGCTATAAATCGCCGTCTTGTAGTTTTATGAAAAACACCAAGGAGTAAAATTGAAGATCACACATATGGTCATTGGTGGCTGGACAGTATGGACACAATCACTTTGTTGGAATTTAAATTCGTGGCTGTAGGACTCAACACACACTCTCAGTCAGAGAATAGTTTCAGTTGAATTTACCAAATTATTTCATTGTTGCTTTGTTGTTTTATGATGTGCTTAATGGAAACACATTACTCAAGTGTGGAAATTATTGAACAGCTGTGAATTTCCACGGTGACTTATTATTATTAAGACGCTTATTTCTCACTTGTTACAAAAATTGTTCATGCTTGAGTTGCGCATTACAAGGATTAACCAAATCTTTGCAATGGTCACAGTTACTTGACCCAGACCTTAGCATCCCACCATTATTGCAACGGTCCAAGTCTAATTAGGTGTGGAAAAATGTATGAACCCTGCGCGAAAATCAAGATAAAATTAAGGTTTCTGATTAATCGCAGGCCCGCTGTCTTTACGTATTCATATGCGAAATGTAGTTACTAAATTAACATTTTATCAACAACTGAATATATTATTAGCATGATTTGAATAGATTGCAATCAGCACTTCAATCCTCATAGAACATTTCTAGAGAATTTTGAATCATCATTATTATATTTTCATCATCATCATTCATTCTTCATCTCTCTTCTTGTGCTCGTATGCCATGTGTAAAAATGTGTGGTGTGTGTTGATTATGAGCGTACTGTTACCCATGCTGGTCACATGGATCGACATCTTACTCGACCTAGCACCCACTACTGGCTGACTGGCAGCTGGACCGTTGGTGCGGAAGGATACAGACCTCTCTTTGTTTTAACAACAACACTTTCAACGGAGGTGTTAGCAGAATCTACCAACGTGTTGCCTAGTATTCTAGCTACCCAAACAGTTATTATATTTTTATTAATACAATACAGTCTTTCGTTGATTTTGGTTACAAAGTGTTTCATGTTCATTGCATTGAGATGAATTGAATTTACTTTGACACTTAGTGAATATTTGAAGTAAGAACGTTTTTGCTACATTGCTTTCCTCACTTACTCATCATCATTTGAATTAATGTAAACCAACTAAAGCAAATTATCTGAGTGTTAATCTTATTTTACGTTTTGATTTCAAATTCAGACCAATTTGCATAAGATCCATCTTAGTTTATATTAAGGTCGATGAGGTTATGACTCATCTCAGCTCAAGTGCTCTTGAGCAGGATTATTGAAGTTGGTATAAGATGGCATTACAAAACAAGCACATTGCAAGAAATTAGTCAAACAGCCATCATTTCTGATTGGTTGATTGGACAGTTGGCATCGTTGGCATTGATCATTTTTAACGAGATCGCATGCAGGATGAGTAGCGAAACGAATTTGCAGAGTTTACAGGAATAGATAAACAGTAGTAACTTTGAAGTGCTTAGTTACTTACGTCTTGTTTCATGACAAGCTGGACTAATGAGCAATTAGATAAAAAGAGGAAGGAAAAAGGTAGATGTTTTTATTCTTTCACACAAATTGTTTTTCTGTGAAATAATTAGGGCTTAGAAACCCTAAAAAGAATGCTAGGTAATACTGTTGTTGAGGTAATTAACTTTGAACGTTGTGAATTAGTTTAGATAATTTAACTGGAAATTAACATCAATTCCATTGTCAGATTCAACGTCTTTTGAAATTTGTGAGTTTATGAAATTTAATGAGGAAATGTGGCTCATTAATCAATTGAATTAAGCAAGAATAATCATAAATTATCCAAGCGATATATTCGGAGGAAATTTAATACTTTATTTCATTTAATACTAAATTTAATAGCACTGAAACGACTCTAACCTCTAACCAGGTGTTTTAATACTTTAGAGCTCTCAAACTTACAGTTTCACCAACTTTAACCAAAGTTGATCGCTTATTTTCATTGCAAGCCGCTTGAAACCTGAAAATAATTAGTGTGTCATTGAGTAAATAACGATATCGTCATTTAATCCTTACTCACACTTAAAAGTAACCGCACTTTCATGAAGAAGAATAATGATTTAATTAAAACTCTTTCCAACTTAATAGTTGCTTGTTAAGAAAAGCACGCATAATAATTAATTATTTTCACAAGTCATTTTAGTGAGAAAAGCTTGAAGCTTTTGAAAACTTATCACTTTAATATCAAAAACAAATCATATAATTAATTAATACGAATTAATTGAATCTCTGCGTGGCTTCTTTAGGAAGATATAATTATGCGGCGTAATGTTTTACAGCGCAGCAAAACCCCTCTAATTGTTTATCCAAATTGGATAAAGTTAATTGTACAAAACGTATGGCATCATGAAAGTAGCTATGAAACGATGAATACATCTAGGCCACACAGATATCAAGCAATTGCGCATTTACACTGTTTTTCTTATGAAGCATATTCATATTCGTAAATAAATTATGCAGAGGCTGCATCAACGCAGTGAAGAATATTTATAGTTGTAATAATTGCTTGTATCATTTTTATTGACTTTTCCTTGACTTTCTTTTGTTCATCACGTGCGTACAACGTCAATATGTCAAATATTAAGGCAGTAATTTGTTTGTTTATGACATGTGGGTCAGGTATTATGCCTGCAGCATTTGAAGAAGAGAAATGGCAAAGAATGAACATCGTTTACATATTTATTGTTATAAAATAACTACATTTGTAGATTGTTTGCAATTGATTTAATATCTATCAAAGCTCAATGAAACGTGCGTTTAAATGTTTATCAAAATTCAATGACAAATTTCATGCACATCTCTACTGACGACAGGTGAAAGAGAAAGGATTTCAAATAAAGCGCTTAGAATATTTATACAGTTTGTGTATACGTGCTACATTTCCCAATGTACTTTCCTCACGTATTAGATTCACTGGATGCATATGAATGATGAAAATGCAACTTGAACAGAACAATAAAATCATCATTTGTTTCTATTCCAATTTGATTTGATTGCTTGTTTTATACCCATCGGGCTTGTGCATAAATCTAATTCAGTTTTCCTTCATATGCAGCAATATTCTATTCGAAAATTATTGAATAAATTATGCTTATCTCTGTTTAGGAATTGTCGGACACATTCTGACTCAGGCCAGCACCCACCTGGTGGCTTAAAATGCAGCACTGATTAAATTAGTACACTTTTCATGCTGATGCAGATTTTGCGATTATGTTGATGGACCCTGCTTAAGTTATAAAACTAGAAGGCGCTTCGAAGGTAATGCATCTTTGTAGGTTTGCAAATTGCGATGTGCAATGCTGGAGGAATTAGATTCAGACATCCGGAACGTTGGCGATTATTTATGAGATGAGCACCAAGTGTGATGATTGCTGGCTGACGGGCATTAATGTTTATTATAATAAATTATATCCAGTGTGATCTATTTTGGGCTACATAATTTACAGCGTGGAATTTATGCTATCTTAAAGTTGTGCTTTTTTTTTCCTTGGAATGAAGCGGTGGAAGATTACTGTAGTTAAATGCCAATTGTTGGTAATCATTCAAACGCTTGATTAATTTCTACGCAGTGTACAAATCAATCATGCTCCAAATAAAGCTGTAAAAATAATTCCGTACATTTGCTCTCGGCTGAAAATGGCTGAAGTCGTGAGGTGTAAATGAATGCATGCAGTTACGTCAATTCATCATTACTTCGTGTGGTTTACGTCGAATTGGTGGAAGATGGACTTCATTGAGCATACCTATTGAAGACAGCATTCTTTTAAGGCAGTTTGTGCTTTATTGATAGATCTCTGATCAGACTTCGTGACGGTCACGCTGAACACCTGGACGGATTCATCAAACTGTTGCAAAACACAGCGAATTGAAACCAGGTTTTTAAAGTACCGTTGTTATCAATTCACTGAATGATCTTCATTTCAATTTAATTTCTTGCATGGTACTCATTGATTTATTACATCTTCATCTCGAAATCAGTGTGTTGGTTGCAGGAAGCTGAAGGTTAATGGAGCAAAACGAAATGATGACATTTAATGTGTAATAAAATTTATAAATAAATACAGTCGCAGTCATTTAATTAGTTTCTCACACATGCTATACATTTCTTCCGTAATGACCAATTCTGCCATAATTTCAAGTATTCCAAACATCACGTAAACCGTTTTAATTCACCAGTTACCTCTTGTTGTATGCACAAGTATGTCCAGCGCATGGACTAACTGCATTTAAGTGTTACCTGTGTTACCCTGTTAATTAATCGCTGTCACATTAACGAATTAACAAAACACGGTTTCGTCTTTAAGTCGCCTTTGCTTCCAGCGGTTGAAAGACAGACGCGGAAGTGGCTCGACGTCGTCACGTGCATCTAAAGTGCCTCAACTCTTGGAGATTGAAACGCATTCAAGAACGTTCATCCACCTTAAGCTCCTTTGGTTGTTTTGGCTTTTCTCAGCGGCAACAAGCAGAATCTGAACGTGTAGCTTTTCATTAAATCCTATCGTGAACAAAAGAATTCCGCATTAAATGCTTTTTTGCTTGTACCATCAATTGAATTGAATAGATCCCTAAGTGATTCAAAGCGTAACCTTTGAGAAGGTTGCATTCCTTGTTGTGCTTAATTCCGCATTAATGCGTCAACTTATTCTTCGTATGCAATTTTCCTTGAGTGTATAAGTCTGTAAGCGATTACGCTTAGCGAACACACCCTGAGTGACACTATAGCCGTGTGCTCCGAAATTGTCTATTGATTTTATTCAAGATTTTGATCGAAATCGATTATTGCGGGGCTCCTTTCTAATTTCGCCAAATTAAGCAACGCTTTGGGTTGCAGCAAGTTCTTTCATGACCTTGTGCTTCAAACATGTTGTTGATTTATCAACAAGCGTAGAAATTATTAGTTTACTGAGATTAACTAGAATGAGAGAACACGGAAATCAACACGGTAGCAATTTAATCATGATGCAATTCACATTTAACATCTTCTCCTCCTCCTCGTCGTCCTTCTGTAGCTTGTTTTTACGTTTTGGCATTTGTGCGTGTTTGCGTTTAAAATTGTTTAATTCTTGTCTAAATTTTCGTTTCCTTCTTGCAGCTGTCACCAAGTTCCAGTCCATTTGCTCCCTGCAACGGTATATCGCCCGCCATCGAATCAATCATCCGCTAATTAGGACAATCAGGTAAATGGATTGACAATTACTTCCGGCATTTTAACCTGGGCACTCACAGAGCGCCATTGCCACCGCCCACGATCAGCAATAAATCCAATATTGCAATGTCCGCGATATGTTTCACCTTCGCAAAACTGGGCTGGTCTTCATTCTCTTGCAGACCAAGATAAAATAATGCAAGAAGCATGTCTAAAAATATACCACGAGTACTACAACCAACCAGGACAAACAAGCAACACTTTTTGCATTATAAAACCGGATATTATTTATTACTTGCTGTGATATATTGTTTTTATTTGGTATTATCATGTTACTATTAAGTGGGAAACAATGTAACCCGGTTGACTTGTCTGCTCTTGAAGCTGGAGGAGAAAAACGTTGAGACTGTTAGGCGTAGTTCTTGCTATACTAGTGTTTATGACGTTTATCTCTTTGTTTATTTATGTATAACGAGTCCTCTGGTCCTCTAGAAGAGTATGATCGACATTATAAACTATCTGCGGGTTTTCATCCGTTTGACGGCAGTCGTTGGTCTGCTAGTTGCTTTATGGTGATTTCCAAGGTGAGGGCGTTTAACCTTTGTGCAATTTGTGTTATTTCAATAAAGCCAAGGATAGGTGTGGGACATGGCAACGTAAAAAAGCGATCCAGTTACATTCACTTTATTGTTGTTCTAACCATGGGACGAAATTTGACACGTTTATTCCGATGATTGAATGGGAAACATTCAAGTGTCTTCTTCATCAATTCGAAAAACCCTTCGGATGTATTTCCAGTTGATTAAATAGCTGTGGAATTAATTATTCCAAGGAATGCATTCAGTTATTTAATTCGCTAGAATAATCGCAGCTGCATTGATAATATCCGCTAATAGCTCATGCGTAAAGCATCAAATTACGCGTCGGATGAATATTTATTTATCTTGCATACTCAGCGTGTGGGACTCGGGCATTCATCCACAATCATCCTGGATCTCTTGAAGACTGCTAAAGATGCCCGGGACCGCTCAAGCGTTGATAAACTATGCTTGCTGCGTGGAAATCCAATCACAAATTGCGAGGAAGCTAATTAAGCGGTTTTCAATTAAATCATAATGCAAATCTATACCTGGAAGGGTGCAATAATAGATACTGTTCAATATAATTGGCTCATTTGCATCCCACTGATTTAATTCAATATCTTCCCAACTTTTAACTTAAACACTGTGTCAATTTATCTTATATTACTAATCCCACTAGGTTCATTTCTGGGCAATTAAAATGAATCCAACGCGCTTTCCGCGATCTTAGTTATTTATAATCATCTCCAATGTGTTCTATTTTATATTTATTACATTATGGCATTATCATAATGTACATGCCAACATGCCAGGTGAGTAGATACATAAATCACCTTCACCTGGCAGTTGAGATAAGAAAATGCGGAATCACACGCAATCTCATTGCAAGTCGATGGTGGGAAATCAGCGACGAATTAAATTGAAAGTAAAAGTCACGAAAGAAGTGTACGCTTTGCACCACATCATCAGGTAATACGCGTTAATCGAATGTTTATTGCCCTGCTTATAGCAATTGTTGCAGAAAGAAATTTGAAATGTGAAATGCATTGCTCTAACTAACTCTTGTTACATACCATTTGCTGTTATATTTTTATTGGATTATTACACTCGCAACCTAACATTAGTTTGTTAAGCTTGGTATGTTCATATTTGCTTCGACATTAATATGATTTATGACGGATGAAAGAGATTGGAAAATCATAAATTTTCTTTTGTTTTTGTGGAAATAGCGCGTGCCAATCAACCGCAAGATTTCTTGGCAATAATCTCCGTATATTCGTTTTGATTGATTTGCGAGATCATAACAAAACCTCCAAACGAAAAGTAATATTTTCATAGCGAAATTTCCAGTAGTATTGTTCAAGGAAACCTATCGGAATTGTTTTATGATGCATATTTAGGATGGTTTCAATTAAATATTAGTATTAATTAATAACCTGTTGAGTTGCGGGAGAAACTTTCTGCGATGGCTTCGCATAATGTTGTGAATGATGCGAAAGTAAAACTGAATGTCAAACTTTCATTTGGACCATTGATGGCTTTTGCTAATGCTAGACTGTCATCAAACATCACAACACATCATTAAGCATTTATTAGAAGCACAAGTACTTGGGATCTTTTCCATTTTGCATAATTATTTTAAGCTTTTTTTTTTTCTTCTATTTTAGGATTATATTAGTAAATATAAATATTAGACTTTTATTTAATATTAATTTGCTCTGATTACAAGATGCAAACATCTAGGCTCTCTGTTTAATGCAGTTGACTCGCTCGGATAGTGCTAGTTCAGCTTAAATAGTCCACAATTTGGTTTATTACGAAAATTATTTATTTCTGTACTCAGTAAGATTCTAAGGCAAGTTATATAAAGCGATAAGCATAACTTGTTTTGCATTTACTTGAAAACCTACACTGCCGATAAGTATTCTACTTTTACTTACAGTTTAAAATTCATGTGACTTAAAAATATGAATTATTAATATCAGAATATATCTTTCTTACGTAAGGGAATAAGAAATGCATTAAATTGTGTTCCTTATGTTGCCAAGGCATACACAGAATATTAATTACATTTCACTATTTTTGATTGCGAGTTGAGTTTACTTAGTTAGCATCGTCTATGCCGTGGAAATATTCGTTGATAAGTCGATTTCTCCTCATTATTTATCTTATCGCTTCATGCCACTTCTTCTAGCATCCAATCTAATACTAAATTATATTACACTTCACATTCTAGTCTATGTATTTAACTATAATAAAGCGCTCCAAGGAATTGAAACAATTATTCACCGAATTGTGTTGTGAAACTTTTCTCAACTGGATACTGTTGTTCCTCAGCTCATTCGTATGATTCCTGGAATCGTCGCATCGCATTAGATGAAAAATTTTTTGTAGTAAAACATTCTGAAAGTTGTTTCACCATCTCACGTCGAATCTCAAGTCCTCATCGTCTTCTTGAGCGTTCCGGGGCATTGCAGCGCAATGGCACTGGTGGTATTGGCTCATAACACCAGCTCGTCGCCTTTTTAGCCGGCGCTGTCCTGTTACTATGCACTTGCTTCCATAGAAACAAATTTATTGTGCATCGGCCGAGATTAAATCGCACAAGAAGCAAGTGAAGCAGCTAGTATAGACGAGAGTAGTCTGCATCACTGCGTCGCGATTTCATTGGATGCGGCGGCCGATCAGGGATGCTTTTTGAATGTTTTGAGGCATTGCTGAGCAGGAGGAATCTGCATGCGACTCACACGATGAGTCGCAATATTATGTACATTATGCATACCGTTTGCCACATGTCTATGCCCGGCGACTTTTATTATTTCTAATTGTGGCGCATTAATTAGCGATTAATTTATTAGACGGAACGCGAACTTGATGTGAGCTGCTCTTCATGCATCTGCCAGGAATGAAGCAATAAAGCAGCAAATGCTGTGCGGCTAGGTAAAGTAAAAGTGAATTTCCATGGAGGCGAAAATTGCTGGTGAGCAGGAAGTGGATTAACGAGTTGAGAAGTCCGCGTATCGCGTTAAATTATTGTCACTCGCTGCATTGGCAGGGAAAAATAAACGAGGCGTAATGGAAATTCCGCTTGTAATTATTGGCATTGAGTGGGATAACATCATTGAGCTTGATGTGATTTCATTGCTGAATTTGGGTTCGATAAGTGGAAAATCACATGTTGGCGGCGAGGAAAATAAAAGTGCGGCGAAAGTTGATTAAAATATCATCAACTTATGACTCATACTGGTAATGAAGTAGTAATTAACTATTTTATAATACATGATGCTTAATATTACTTAATTTGTTATCAAAAACATCATAATACGATATGAAAACTTGCATAAAATTGCTGGACTTATATTGAGAGAGAACGAAGACGGTCGCGTTTATGTTCTCTCTCGTCCTCTGTGTGGCGAGCTGCGCCTCCGCGAGGCTCTTGCTAGCATTTTAAAGCGAGAGAGTGCGCGTCACATCTGCGCACTGTTGTCACTCTCACATTTTAGCACATTACAAAAAAATTCCAACTTTGAACATACTTTTTCTAATTACAAGAGTTAGAATGCATTAGTTTCAATTATAACTATAAAGTACAACACAATGCATACAAAAGATTGTATTCATTCATTCATCGTTTGTTTTACACATTCAAGTTGTGATGTCAAATTTAAAGCGGGCTTATTAAACAACATGTTCGTTCTTCTCTAGTGAAAACATAAAGTGGATTCGATCGTCAATCGTCGTCATCTCTGCACTATCTCTCTCAATAACGCGACACTAAAGTGGAAGTGTAGACTTGAAACACACCCAAAATTACTCATATCTGTATGACTACCGCGCCTTGTTTGGATATTGGCAGTGGCGTGTGCGAGCAATTCCATATATCGAAGGAGAAAAAAGTGTTTTTGAACTTGGCCTTGGTAGAAAGTATTCCGGCCATACCGTGATGCTAGTGAAATGCAAGCGACTTAAGGTACAAAATTGATTGCACCTGTATGTTTATGCATACGAAATTACCGATGAATTTAAACATGTATGGAGCAAGAAAATATTTTGCAAAGCTGCGACTTGTCAAGTAAAAAGTGAATTTTTTTGTGACATCTATGAATATCAAGATTTGGAGGTAAACTATATTTCAAGCGTAATTTGTAAACAAATCCAATGACAATTTAGGTAATTTGGTATGGAATTTTCCAACTGATTGACGTGTAAAACTGATTTGAGAAGAAAATATAATTTAAAGTATTAAAAGTGAAACTAAAGAAAGTAATTAATTTCTAACTGGAAGAAGTGAAGGCAAAAATTAGTTCAAGGTAATTTTAATTATGTGAATAATGTGATCTTACAACTTAATGAGAGACACACGCCGAGTTGTCTTCCGAATCCTCAAACAAGTTGTGTGTGAATAAAAATCCAATACAAGTTTTGTAAGTTTCCGCTGCTCAACAAGTTAACATTGTTAAACTTGATCATTAGTGCAAAAAAAAGCAGAAGCATGAAACGGACTTTTCTAATGTCATTAATTACTCACTAGAAAATCTTCAAGTAAGAAACAAAAGAACAAAGTAATGGAAGGAAAATTTCAGTTTCCTTTCTTAAATTCATTTGAGTTAATTACAAATCGGCATTTAGTTTTTTCCAGGTCAATTTGGACATTTTTGCATGCAAGTAGATCAACTGCATTTTTATTGTTTCCTTTATATTTCCTCTCAACCTGTTTACTATCAAGCTTAAGAGTTCTGTTAAAAGTAGAAAAACAAAATGTGACGTGAGGATTTTTCTTCTCGTTAATTTCCAGTACACTCTTTACCATATTCGTGTAATGTTTGTTTTAATGCCTTTAAAGTTCTTTTACTTCTTTGTTTGCTTGGAGTATTGCCGATGTATAATTCTGTAAAATAATAAAATTCTTTAGTAGCTGTTTCATAGTTCAGAGTTAGAGTGTAAAGCCTTTTCTTTTTTCGTTCCTTCATTGGCTGCACTACATTTAGCTAATGTAAATTACAGCATGTTTAATTGGATTTTTATTAAAAAATAGAAACTGCACGATTTGACCACAAAGAAAATTAGATTAAAGCGATCCAAATTACTTTAAATGTAAGCGCAATAAAATTCTCTCGTGGAGATGAAGATTTCAACGTTTACGACCAAGACACAGCGCAAAAGAGCTCTGAATCCAGGAAACGTGCTCAGCTTAATCGTCTAATCGCAATTCGCAACACACGAAAAGCATGCTTTTCTTTCTTACTGAGATTATTTACTTGTTTTTAAGGGATTGAAATTGTTTTCCCACAGTGTCAAGATAACATCCAATCGTGTAATGAATAAAGTAAATAAATTGTTTGAAATGGACAAATTACCGTAATCATTGTTGAAAGAAATGTTTTACGATTTATTAATGAACAACTATTAGGCAATGTGTGGAAGCTAATTAATTTTACTTTTAATTATATATAAACGCCTGAGGATTAAAAATAGAATGTAAACATTCCAGAAGAATAAAAAATATAGAAGGTTTGTTAAAAAAAAAGCATTCTAATGCATTATAATTGTGAATCTTTGGAATGATTTGACATACATTTCAAGTACCCAAGAACAACTTGATTAAGCGTTTCTTGATTGCTTTCATATTCTATAGTCTTAAACTTTAAGTAATATATCTGACTAGTTTTAAATTTAATCTGAGAATACCACATTCAATTTACTTGCAATTGCCTTCAAATGATTAGATTAGGTTGATATTTTGTCTGGCCATCTAAAATTTCCAATCAAACGTTAGGCGCTGTCAGATTATTCTTCATCATCTCCACATCGCTTCGTCTCAGTAGGTAGGTAAGTGTGTCATCGCAGTAGATTGAATGCTAAATGCCCTGTGGGCATACAATGGTTCAGAGAAATGTCTAAAGTTATCTGCCGACATTTGCATTCGACCGTTCGACGTTCCTTCCTGTCCCAACTTTAATTCATGCTTAAGACTCACATCATTCTCATATGTGGACAGCAAGTGGTGCTGCTTTATTTTGAAAATGTTTAGTACAACGTGGTAATAGTTTAGTGTTCAATACGGTGAGTCGGCGAAAGTGAATCGGATATCCTGAGGCGCAATCACCGTTCCACACCTGAATTTACTTTCAGTTGTAGTCGATTTCGGAGGCACCTGAGACGGACGAGAAGGATTCGTACATAGTATAAAGACGAAAGACACATTATCATATGCCCTACATTGCGATGATTCACTTTCTTTTCGGTGTTGTGCTGTGGAAGATTGGTAGGTTGAGACTTTTAATTTCATTACCTTTATATGGCTGCAACACCTGCATTGATGTGGGAGCAATTTGGTGCTGCAGAAAAAAATAATTGCAGAATGATTAAAACATTTGTTTGCTAAAAGTCACAATCTAGTAATTACTTTGAAATAATTTACTTGTACGGGCACTGTATAATTACTGCATTAAATGCTATTTAAACTGCTTAAGTAATCTGTAGTTGTTTAAAATCAACGAATCATGAACACTTGTACTTTCCTATTTCTGATTGTGCACTTTACAATAAGTACTTGCTTATTAACTACTTTGTGTTCTACACTTTATGAATTATTATCCTAATTGGAATATTGTTTAACAATGAAGTTCCTGTTTATTGTTGTAGCTAAATGATTTAATTTTTACCAAATTTTTAGTGCGCTGAAAGGTTTTCAATTGCAAACTAAATGTTGAAAGGTTCCAATGTCACTTTATTATAATATAACATCACAGATGAGAACTGAAGAGAGATTAATATTTGATTTGTAGAAATTTGCTTTTGCTGATTCTTCTAATTTTATTTCTGATGTTGCAGGAGTTGGTACAGAGTAATGCAGCTTAGGATAACCTTCGATGGCTGCAGTGGTTAGCCATGCAATGCGACGATTTGCTTCTTCACCGGATGCAAACTACTCTTCTTGTGGTTTAAGGGTAAATACAATTTTATTTTTAATATTTAACCAACATCGTAATTTCTCTATTTAAATCACTAATGACACGGGTTCAGCTGTGAAAGGTTCATTCCACTTTTATTTGGATTCAAATCCTAGGTTTATAAACTGCTGCAAGTTTTAAGTTCATTTTTAATTCATCAATGGCACAAAGAGCAGAAAACACTTTCTACCCGTTGTTCGCGTTTTCATTTTTTCTCAATAAGCGAGATGAATACTTCTACATCCATTGATGACGTGACTCTAATTGCTGGCTTTTGTACTATTATTTGTGTTTTTTGCATGTTGTTTGATGCTCATTGTCGGCTACTGGGAAAACTTTCATTGTCAACGAGAGGTATAAATTTTAGTCATGGGAGCAGCATCTAGCTGTACCTGCGACTACTGGCATTGTGCAGAAAAGTGCACCATAGAAATTTATTTATTGTTCATTCTGTTCATTTTATTTCATGCTATACATAGGTAGTAATTGAAACAAATGCATTTTCTATCAACTGCTTTAAAATGAATTAGATATACAGTCACTTGGTTAGAATAATTTAGACTTGCACTCAAACTATTTGCTAGTGAATGCGTATTTATCAGAAAAAACTATAATATTTCTTAAACAATGCATTACTTTTCAGAATGACTCTTCACGTTTAAGCTGGTCCCAAGAAACTGAAAGCTCCCTCAGTCGTTCTATGAGATACGCTGACCCGTGGCTGTACGATGGGGTACGACCTCCAAATGGTCTGCTTCTGGCCCCTGCATTGGTTATATGTTCGTGCACAGATTATCTAAATGGCACTAAACGATCAAATAAAAAAGGGCCAACCACTTGCAAAAAATGCAAGGGTACCAGAATCCCACTATCTTCAGCTGGGGAGTCCAAATTTGGGACGATGCGATGTTATCCAACATCTCCCCTATCATCAGCAACTCCCACCAGAGCAGGTACAGTCAGGGTGACATCTTCTTCACGTCCCAGTATACTCCCAACAGCAGATCCCTACGACCTCATGAGAAGATCTCGCCTAACTTGCGCAGAGAAAGCAATGCCTCTTTCCGGGTCTCAATTTAGAGCTCGATCAGTCTCCCCAAATAAGAATAAACAATCTGAGACTAGAAGTCTGAGTTCACCCAGAAAATCAGACAGTAAGAATGGTCAAAAGATCAAGTACTCAACGGTTGGGAGAAGATCCATCTTAGAATGCAATGTGAATCCTTATGAGCTAATGTCAACTGGATTGGATGCAGATACAAGTATCACATTGCTCAATGGGCAGAGAATTCGCGTAAGACCACCAATCAATATTGAACCTGACTATGAAGATGTTCATGTTCAATTGAAGACTCCCCAGACAAAACATGAACTTGTTAAGAGTCAGATCCCAATTCCTAAGCTACAGTTGACAAAGTTAAGCAAAAGGAATGGTGTGATTACACCACCACAATTGGTATCTCCTACACTGATTGAAAAGCAGCCGAAGGAAGCGCCAGACACCGGCAACCGGTTTAAGTCGATATTGAAGAAGTCCACGGCGACTTTCGGTGACACAGATACAGGCCTTAGCGAGCGCTGCCCCTCACCGGCGCTTAAAAGTGGGTCGCACTTTTACTTGCCCATGCCCACGACGCCCAGGAAGAAGGTACAGTTCCAGGACATTGACCAGGTACCTTATAATCAGCATACAGATGAAATCTACGAAGACCCTATTCTGCAGCAATCGCACTCAAGTGATGATGATGATGATGGAGCAGAATTGCAAAACAATTACGAGGTGACTACATTTTCATCTGCTGTTGAAAATGCTGCAGAAGCTGAAGGAAATGCAAAGGTGGAAAATAATATATCAGCATCACCAGGTGAGTTGTATTACTTTCATTTTCTATTCGATTTTCGAAAGTATTTTTTTCTAATCTGCTTCAATCGTAGTAATTACAATGTAAAGCAACATTTACAATTTATCACAAGACTTAGAAGCCAACGAAACATGGTAATCATCCCATATTGCAATAACAATTTGTTTATCCCACATTGGCCTTTTACTTTTCATCTCGGGACCAAATTATCAGCATTACAACACATTAAATAGTAGAACAGGTGACTGTTAATTGTGAACTTTGCTTGCTTTGATCAGACTACCTACCAATCGAGAGTGAAAGATATGAAATGTTTAGCTGTAATTTACGAAATTCCTAACTTTCGCTTCAAACAACCTACTGCTTGGTATAAAATGCTTATCAACTAGTTTCGTAACTTTGCATATTGTTAACGGTAATAAATTGCAATGCAACCATTTAAATATCTGTATGACATTTATCAGCCAACGCAAATCAATTGGGTGGGTATTCGCTATTAATATATAATCTGCTTTACGCGAAGAATTTTTATGATCAACAAACAAACAGTTATTTCCTGCAATGTACGTTAAACTCTCGTTGCAAAACTTGTCATGTAAATTAATTTTGGTTTCCATATTTATGTCTTCATTACTTGTTTTGCATTGTTGTTATTGCCAGTCTAGTCTATTCTCTAATAGTGTGAATTATTTCCACAATTCGTCCATTCGCATGTTTGCAGCGGTGCGTGACATTTCCGCAGGATTCACCTGGATATTTTTTCGCTAATAACAAACGCGTGCGGAGCAATTTCATTACGAAAGAGAAACCACGCGCACATTCAATTGTAACACTTGCGATGTAATAGCCACACATACTTCATAAGCCCAGATGAAGAATATTACACGATCGTCTGTTTCGCATTGTGATGGCGTACAATTAGTCACTATCTGATTGCAAAACGGAAGCGTTCGGAAATTGCACGGCAAAACAACCGGCAGTAGCATCGATTTGAATTGTTGTGTTTACTTTCATTTTATTGTTGGATTGTTTTGGATTATAAAGAGTTGATAAAAAGTGAAACTGCTTTGATAGGTATCTTTTTACATTACATTCTAATTTGGACTAGACTGCAGGAGGCTACTGCTTTGTACTCAACATTTTTTTAGTCATTTTCATTTTATTTATCACTATTAACATCCAATGTAACGACTACATGAAATGCGCAATGCTCTCGTTTATAGCTGAATAATGCATTCAACCGCAATGGTTTCTTGTTCTAGGTGGTGATAGCGAAACGCCAACGCCGTCAGCATGCAGATTGCGAAGAAGCGAAAGTGAGCGGACGCTCAAAGAGCAGGCGAATGCGAATAAGGTCATCTTTCACGACTCGATGGCGTTGCGCTCTCAGCAATCGCGCGTCGATGCGCGCATTGTCTTCAGCGATAAAGACCTGGAGCGGCTGGATGGCGTCACGGCGCGGATGGCCAAGAGTCGGCCATTGGATCCGCCTCCACAGCCTCCAACTATCCAAGAACAACAAGCAAATCAGACTGAGGAACCACCCTCGGCGCCTCCGCGAAAACGCAGCAACAATAAACAACCTTTGATCAATTCCCAAGACAAATTATTGAACAACATCGAACACGGCGGAATAAAAGCAAATGTGGCGTTGATGAAAACCAAGTTCGAGCCCAATGAAAATCAGTATCTGAAGACAGTGCTGAAAATAAACAATGACCAAGTCCATACTCACAAAGTAAAGATCAAGAATGAGTTCCCAGAAACGTCCAGTAACACAATGAACGTCAATACAATCGCAGTTTCAGATAACACTCTGGGAAAGACTTCTATTATGATTAATGGAGATGATTGCTATTCTACGATTAAAGTTTGCGATGAAATTCCATTGTACCACTCATCGGTTGTGGTAAAAGATTCAGGTATCATTACAATTCCAGAGAAGAGATCAAGTAGTTCTGTTTACATCACTGGTAACTTCATCAATAATTTTCCAAATGAAAGCAACGACAAATCCTTTGATTGCGACGATAAAGAGATAAAATCTGTTCCAATTCCGGAAATTCAAATTAATACCAAAGAACAAGAAACTCCTCAAAAAATTGAGCACACTAAACAGGTTGCACATTCAGAAGAAGTAGTTCTCCGAAGTAAAAACCTGAACAATACTGATCTTCTAAAATGTCTTAGCGATCCAGTTGAAGCTGTAAGAATGAATTTGGTACCACACATTTGTGGACGTCATGATAAACCTAGACGTCCTAAAATGGCAGATGCCCCAGAACCATTAACAGAACTTCAAAGCTTGTCTGAAGAAGATAAAGTTGCTAAGTTTATTGAAGATTCCTTCCTCAAACTGAGAAACAATAAGATTTTAGATGTGGATGATAAGGATTCTGAGCATAGTTCTTCAACACAGTATGAAATTATTGATGGTTCTGACTGTTACACTGATCATAGTAACAGGAGTTCCATTACAGATGAAGAACTTAATGCAAGAACGAAGTTTTATGAGTTGTTGGCTGACAGTGCAATTGTGGAGGTGTCCGAGGTAGATGATCATCACTACGAGAGCATTAAAATCAACCAGGATCCAATCTATGAGGAGATTGAAATTCCTCCACCGCTGCCTGCCAATCCTCCACCGAGCACCATCTTGGATGAGTTGCAGTTGGACAAGGAATACACCACAAGGTATTTAGTTGTGCACATTTAAGGTAGTCTTCGCTATTATTTGTTCTTTATTTTATGCTTTATTATCAGAACATTACATATGTATTATATCTTCATATTTTTTTTTTTACTTTTTTGTATTTTTTCTAAATACACGACTTTAAACACCGCTCTTTTATTTCTTCAATCATTAATACTCTTCAACATTATTTCAATACGATTTTGTTTAGTGTGTAATAAAATTTATTGTCTTTTTTAGATCCATTTTTGAGGGTGCTTCAAAATACGACATCTTGAGCTATTTGGTCGACGCCAAAGAGCGCGGAATTGTCCCCGAAGATAGCTACACCTACAATTTCGACAACGCCAGCCCTGCAACTGACGAAGAATGCAAAGATAATGCCGAACTACCATACAATCGTGTTTCCCACCTCAGCACTGTCTCCGACTCCAGTGAGGACAGCTCCCTTGTAATGCCATGCTCTATCGCTGATGATAAAGTCCAACGCAACGCCGAGGTCGAACGAAATGATTCTGGTGTTGGTTCAGAGACGAGCAAATCATCGCTCAGCAAATACAGATCTAAGCCGGATGTCATCAATGTCACATGCGAGGACTGCGAGTCCAGTCTTGATACCCAAAGTCAATCAGATCATGAGCCCCTAATCTGTCGTAAATGCACCAAGAAGCGCACCGAACGCAAGGAAATTATCACTGAAATTGTTGAGACTGAGGAAAAGTACAGCAGGGATTTGCAGATTATTCTCGAGGAGTTTTATCAACCGATGTTGGTTGCTGGTTTACTTACGTCTGATCAGCTATCAGCGATTTTCCTAAACGTCGAAGAATTACTCGAGAACAGTCAGGCATTGGCGGAGAGATTGCGAGATGCTGTTGAGATAGCTGTAGAACAGGGTGACGAAGATCTGCAGACTGTTAACATTGGTAAACTAATCCTGGAGGCAGCTCCAATGCTGCATGCATTTGAAACCTACTGTGTGCGACAGGGAGCTGCTAGTCTTTTACTGGCAAGCCTGGAAAAGGATAAGGAGCTCCTAAGGATCTTTTTGCGGGTGTCTCAAATGGAGAACACCGTCTTGCGCCGTATGAATTTGAATTCATTCCTTATGGTGCCGGTACAGAGGGTAACTAAGTATCCACTACTGCTAACACGTCTGTACAAAGTGACTCCGTCGCATTTCGAGACGCGGGATCAGCTCAAGGAGGCACAGCACAAAATCGAATTACACTTGAATCACATGAACTCGGAGACGAAGGACGTGCCCAGCAAGCTGTGGCGTCGCATCAGCAGCATTCCTGGAAGGAGATCCAGTAGTGAAATGGATTTGGTGAACATCAAGCTGCGCAAGATCGCAGTGGACGTGTTGGAGTGGAATCACGATGAAGCCAAGTTTGCGCTTGAGGGCCGATTGCTGTTTACCCAACCAACCGATAACAACTGGAGGAAAGGGAGGACGATTAAATTGACGCCTATTAATGCACTCCTTGTCACAAATGGAAAGGTAATTTAATGAAATAGCAGTTAAATATATTGCCACGAATTATATTTTATTGCAGTCTGCATCAATGAGGAACACTGACAATGGGGAAGAATCTTTAATCTTCTCTCGGCAAGCTGGAATCAGAGACGCTGCATTATTGCTCGTACGTGATAAGAATGGACGTTACACCCTCCTTCGGGAACCATTGTACTTGGATCGTTGTGTGATTGCTGCTGATCCAGCCTGGCAGAGTTATTTTGAGGTTCAAGAATTGCTAGGAAAAGACACTTTCATATTTAAGGTAATCGAAAAGCCCTATATATTGATTTCTATATATTACGAGCTCTTGCATTTTCAGGCTGAAGATGAAGAGCAAACTAAATTATGGTACAGACAACTCCAGTATTACGCCCAAGGGATGGGTGCATGGCGAAAACGTCGGAATGCTTTAGCCAACATTATGATCAACGGAATGGGCCTGCGATCTTAACACAATTCCAATGAAGATACAAAACCCTTGGCCCAAAGAATGTCTAAATCCCTAAAAGCTATTTAAGCTAAATTATGATTGCATGTATTTAACGTTTAATGTGTATTTAACGCTTCTTCCTATTCAGTTGTAATACGTTAGCCTATATTTAAAATATTTGGTCAGAATTCAATCAAAGGCATGTAAATATTTTAGTAATTTAGCTGTGATATTTGCGCGACAAGATTTGTTGAATCCTGAGGCATGCTGTTGAAAACAAATGCTTAAAAATGGTTATTTGTGAAATGACTTATTTGTAACGATGTACATCAATATATTGGCATTTAATGTCTATTTCATTACGAGTATGAGCTACTGAAAAGGATAATTTGTGGTCAATTGTGTTTGCTTTTATAATGTTTGATTTCATTGTAATAAGAGTAAGGTAAATATTTTATTGCTTAGTGCATTATATATTATATTATTCTAAGATGTATTGCGGTTATTTAATTACTTGCTTCATAATAATCATACAGCTTTTAATAGTTATTTGCTAAATATCGATGTAAAAATACAATTTTAATCAAATGCATATTTCAAATTACTCTCCGTGTTTTACTTCCTATGTCTTTATTGTATTTTGTCTTGTGTTTTACATCGTGCTTGTTTCTTTATTTCTATTTCAGGCTGAAGATGAAGAACAAACTAAATTATAGTACAGACAACTTTAGAGCTTTATGTTTTGCGTGCATACTGGTAGGCTGTTGATGTTGGCACCGAATGTACGGTATCTCTGCTCAATTAGGATGTCCGACATTGGAGCGTTCCTGCTTGGAATATGCTCTTCCAGAAGCACCAGCCAGAAAAGGGTAGTTCATACGAGTTGTGAAGATTTTGATTGATCCAAGAGATGATTAGGGATGTCGTCGTTGTCAGTTTAGGCGTTGTTGGTGATTTGCGTACTTGTGCTAGCGTTTGTTCAATAAGATTCAGCAGGATTGTGTTAAACATCTTATATAAGATAAAATAGTAGTTAGCAAAGTAACTATTCCATTATAATTCAGCTTCATTAATTTGTTGCAACGAATTGGAATTATGTTAAGAGTAGTTCTAAACTATAAGCCATATATATACATAACACTGGAGTCAGTCAGCGTTGAGAATCTATGAGCTAGTTACTGCAGACATCGATCCTGCATGGATGGGACAGAGTCTATTTTATGTGCTGTACTTTGTGTTGGAACACACGGGCATTAAGTAACACCGCAAATTTTAGTTTGCGTGAATCTGAGGTAAACCAGGTAGCGAATTTGTAGGTAGCGTCGGTTTGTGATTGTTTATATATGGTATAAGTTTTCTGATACCTTTTTCATCGATTGCACCTCGCCCATCGGAAGATGCACATGCGTCTCCTGTCTATTTCTGCGTCTATTGCGGACTTTATTAGGTAACAATAAATAGACAATATGATTCAGGTTTGCTACGGAAGTTTGATGGTCTGTTGGTTGGCGTTCTTGGTTCGAGCCCAAAGAGTCGTGGGTTTGATTCCCGTTAACGGCGCCGAATTTTTCGACCACATTTAAATGATTCCAAATTACGTTGGCCTCATGGGAGTTCCTCAAGATCAATAGAAATTCAAATAAATAAACAAGACCGGTTGCCTACAGTTAAAAAAGACTGAAAAATTCTCGGTTACTAAGTTCCAGTTGATGTATAGTATATAGCAATGTAAAGCGCAGTATACAGGACTTAGAAAATTCGAAAAATAAAATAAATAAGCGGTACAAGAAAGAAGACAGCTCTTAAGAAGCGATCTCTTAAACGGCTCCGCCGGCGGAGCCAGCGAAGCTGTTGTATGATGGGGCTTCGCCGGCTCTGCTCTGCCGGCGAAGCCATCCTAACCAACAACTCCCATACCTTTTGTCATTAGAAGTTTCTGTAAAACACCCCTACCGGAGCTGAGGATAACTCAAGACCACCGGGTTACCATGCCTAGCTTTACACCAGCAAGCCACATCACTGACTACGCGGGATTGAACATCGGATATATTTATTTTTACGTCTTTTAAAGCAAACCAAACAAGATTGACTTGGTAAGTGTTGCGCTGACCTGGTTGCTATGAATCTAAATTTTATTGTATTGAGTTAAGTTTGCTTTGACACAATGTCAACTCATCTCAATACACTAAATAATTAATTCTATAATGAAAACAAACATAAATATGATAAAAACAAAGTTATTTCTTATTCCAATAATATTGTAGTTCTGAAAAGAACAGCTTTATTTTCAGCGGCGTTCAGCATAAGAACACCATGGGTGCGAAGATCGAATTAACTTCGTAAGTCCATTGATATCAGCAATAACTGAAAACACGTTTCACACTAATTAAAAATATTTCTTATGTAACTACTTGGTTTGAAATTAGCATGCAAAACATACCGAGAAAGAAATACGTTTGATGACA
>JAODGC010000007.1:3580457-3623482 GCA_027574925.1 Ecitoglossa quadriceps | reverse complement strand
CTGACGCGTGTTTTAAAAAAATATTAAAATTACCTAGTTTTGACACTGCTTTTATGGCATGTCTATTACTTTTAAAAACATCACTTATCTATTGTTGGATAGAGCAACTCTCTCGCTTTGTTATGACATCTTAACATTTATTTTATCCCAATTTTTCTCAAAGATATAGCAATTCTCCTGATGCGTATTTTAAAAACGTGTTAAAATTGCCTATGTTTTGCACTGCATTTTTTGCAATTCTGCTATTTCTAAAAGCCCAAAAATTATTTACAAATTATAACGTACATTGGGACTTATACAATCAAAAACACACTGAAATCCGACAGGAATTCGTAGTTCTGACATGAGCCGCATATTGCGAATTCCTGTGGTTTTCTTTAAAAAGAGGTACAAAAAGTTTTCTATTTCCGACGCAATCCAAATGGTAATCCTTAAAAATAGTTTTTAATTAAAAAAACAATTGCTTTAAATTCATATCAACGACTATTTAAATCCATTCACACTTAATTCAAATAGATAGAGCTAGTAAAAACAAGTAAATTGCTTTCCAGCAGCTCAAAAATAGCACCGTAGATCGTTTGCACAGATGTGGGCAATGTGAATTTGCCGTGTGGGGCAACGAACTGCAGCTTAAATCCTAGACACACATCGCCGTCAACGTGTCCAGCGACTTTTCAGCAGTTTTCACAGTTTTCGTGCTACTTGGCACGCATTAAACATCCCAGGAGGAAAATTGTTGTTTTGCATTTTGCAGCCGTGTTTAATTTATATTTACTTCCAGCTCCAGCTAAAGAGTGCCCAAAGTGCAGAAACCCTCATCGCTACTCACAGAGAATCCAAGCTTGTCACAACGGATTCGTGATACTCAATTGGGATGCTGAAATTGTAGTAATTACATTAAACTGCCGTAAGTGAATTGCATGCGGACTATGCTGGGGACATTAAACTAAATATCCTTTGTTGTTTCAATCAATGTAAACGATTTTATTGACACATGTATTGTGGGACATATTACGCATTACGAGCAAATTGTGTTGGGCATCAGTGCGGCACCCAATTAGTGAAAACAATTAGAATTGGTTTCATTGGAAATTTTGATGCAGTTGCGCACGGGAATTCACATTAAATCATTTTCCTCATGAATATAATTTGTGGTGGAAGTAGTTATAACCAAACTCGAGCTCAACCATGAAAATTGTGAACATTAGAATGAAGCAATTATTCATATAACTAGCACAAACCACCTGAATAATTTTAATCCAAGAAAATTGCAATTACTTTAACTTCTGCTAATGTACTTGCGTGTAATCCATGTATTTATTTGTGTGGGCAGCAAACAAGAATAACACTAATTTGTGGTTAGTTTTCTGACTACCTTTTATGATTACCAATTGCAGCTCGCACGCAAAGCACAACACATAACATTGCACAACACTTAAATGCAAGTTAAATGTCGTAAATAAATCATTAAAAAGCAAGAGTAATTGTAAGCGCACCAAATGCAGTGGGTGAGTAATTACAGCGATTTTATTGTGTGCAATCTTTATGAGCAAAATTGCGCTTAATGAAGATTAGGCTTAGTATGTAAATTGCGCAATTACTACTAATCTACTGACACAAAAAAAAATTATGTTCAAGAAAGGTTTTATTGCGGTTAAATGCGATATAAATGCGATAAATGTGATACAACTTAAACGCTAAAATTAAAGTTAGGATATCAACGATAACATTCATAATAGGTCGATCATATCATCTTCCATTCTGATCAATTCCATTGATTTATACTCAAAATAAAACGGCACATTGAAGATATCAAGTAGCCCAATTTTAAAATAACAACATTTCACTTCTGAACTTGCTGGAAACTTCGTATTTCCTACACGTAGCTTCTGTCTGTTTTATTCAACGCACAGTAGACTAGTACCAAGCTCGAATAAGCAAACAGCGAATGCTGAGAAACATGAAGGAAGCTGAGAAAGCTCTGTCGTCCCCGACGCGCGGTATAAATGTGTCATGTTTACATCATTACGAAGAGATGATTATGCCGCACACTGGGCCACCAAGCAGACTAGTGGACTAGGTCCCGAATATGAACACCTTGCTTGCTTGTTTTAATACCCTACTCACATGCTTTATTTACTCAGTTTTATGAAATGGTGCAGTCGACTATAATAAAGTCACATGTAAAGATACTTGTATAACTAGATTTAAACCAACTTGCACGACAAAAAATATCCTTCCCCTAAGAATAATCGCATTGAGAAATTGCATATGACTTTTATCCTAGTAATCTTTAATATGCTTACTAAAGCGTTATCAGGATTATCCTGAAGGAAGCTGACATGCAACAACGGAGTGTTGGAGATAGCTATGCAATTATATTACTATGCGATTATGCTTGTTTCACAGCTTCACCATTTCAGTACATCATTGTTGCAAGATCACAAATCATCCCATGCCAACCTATATCATGCATTCGAAAGCATAATTAATCTAATTTGAAGACCAAGGAAGTTTCTAAGAACTGATCTATAAATTAATTTCCTTAATCTGAATTAGATAAAGAATTGGTTCCATTTATCTACATTGGACATAAAATGGATCAAGTGGAGTTAGAAATCAATGATCATAAAATCCTGGGAAACAAATTCCGCTTGTCTACTTTATTATCAGGAGTAAAAACTACAGGCACACAGGAAATACCATGTTGTAGACAGTAAATGTATTATCAGCAAAAGCATTCAAAGGAAGTCTTTGTGAAAGTCCTTCACTTGGTGTGCTGATCGCAGATGAAATAAGCCACCGTCCTCGGTAACCAACCGAAGTGATTGGATATTTATTATCCTGTTTGCTAGCCTTGGATCAGTCCTGGGATCTCCAAGTGCAGAGGTTCAACGTATGATTCCAGGTAGACCTCACATTGCAGATTAGGAAGATTTGTGGGCAGAGGGAGGACGAATCGAAGGACGATAAACGTAAATTGAGTGGGACGCTTAATTCGAAAGCTTACATTTATGACTTGAGTATATCTGATTTTGTTTCTTCTTCATTAAAACATATTCGTTCTTTTAAAATAGAAAAACAAAGTTGAAATAACAGTGGTAGCTATCATACCTTTATGATATTTCCATTTTTATCCCAGAAAAATTTGCATATGCAGAGAAATGGAACACCGTCCTGCGTACATTTAACATATTTAAATAAATATACCGTCTCTCACGCGGTGCGCTTTCAACGAAAGTAAAACTAAAGCACGTTTAGCACGTCGAGCACGTTCACGTCTAGCCCATTCGAGTAGAATTGTCGACTCTATTACCTGGCAGGATGCATATAAAAATTGTCAACGATTTTGTTTCATTTTTACTACAGTCTACGCGGAAATTTATTTTAGTCGCTTTGTGGCGTGCGACGGAAATAAATTCCTAGATTGCTCCAGCAATCGAGCTTATACATGTGTTATGCCATTTAATGTATGAATAAATTTGGTGTTGCGGCTTTTCAGTTTTTTTTTTACATGCCGCTGAAGGAGACGGTTGGAGACGTTCTACCTGTCGCGATGAAAGATATCGGCGGGACAGCTTCATTTCTTTAAGCTTTTATGTCATCTCACGAATGCATCTCCGAACAACATCGCAGCGCGCAATTCATGTATAATATGAGGACAAAACAAATAAAAATATTAAAGTGAATAAAGTGAGATTATAGTGAAATAACACTTGCACATTGGATTCTTAAAGTAAGTGCAAGTATTAGCGTCACGGGAAAATTAATATTGGTATAGCATAGTTTTTGCCTTCAGCAAAAATTTTCTAAATGAGCTTTTAACGTTCTGAGCCTAACAAGAGATCAAAATCACTCGACATCGTGCTGCCGTTTCATCAACGTCATGCATAATCCACCCCCCGCCTCCTCTAGCAGCAAGCGGGAGCTTTGCCGGCTTCCGGTCCGTAAGCCATTTCGTGGTTACCAGCGTCAGGGGTGCATTCAGTGGAATGCCAACTTGAATGTGAGAGATTATGATGATATTAATTACAGTTGACTACGGTAGGCATCCCAAAATACACCGTAGACTCAATGTAAGCCTAGTGAACACATTGAATGAATATCAATTATATATTGGGAATTAGATCAATTACATCCAACTCAAAGACAATCTAATTACTCAGTCACTGATATTGACTTGACTTAAGTAGGATAATTAAGTTAATGGTAATTGATTAAATTTATAAGTACCTACTTTGAAAAGTATTTGCTTTGCATGCAAAAATATTCTTTTTTTAATGGGCATAGTTGTTACCGCAACGTCCTGTTACTCCTGTTACTAATGTAAAAAAGCTCTTCCGTGCGTGCGCACTGCACGTACATCGTGTCTCATGTAGAATAAACTTCCCCGTCGTGGATTACATGAGTAGTGTGCGCACATGCTCGACATGTAAATATCGTGTAAATCAATGCAGCAAATGCAACCCACAACGTATTTTCTTTTGCTCGTTTTGTGGCCAACCGGAAAGAATAATGAGTGTGGTACGCCTTGGGTCATTGTTTATCTTGGCTTTGAACAACTTGAAAGCGTTCTAATGATGATTAATCCTAGGTAATAGACCGCAATCGATTGTGCCACCAGCGTGACCATCACAAAAAGACTGATGAAATATTTATAAAGTGAAAATATCACTAGATATTGATTTCGGAATATTACTTACAGAATATTGATGGGGGTTTATTTCGCATGCAATGGACACTCTTTGTTGAGGTGCAAAATTAAATTTGTCGAAGCGGAAGTGAGGCGAAATGCAGGAATTTCATCTGTTTGCTTCGCGGAAAATACGCGATGATTAAGTTTATTATGCTATCGACGTAGAAAGCGGTTAGAGATGATGCTACGAGTATCATTAAGACAGAAGTTTTCAGCGTAGATTTTCCGACTCGGCGATAGGAGCATTATGCCTCGCTGGAAGTAAGGAAATTTAAAGGACGTAAGGTCTTTAATTTAATAATAGGTTTACGTTCACTCCCGTCCTCGTTTGTAGTTCGCCCTTGAGCAAACAAAACCCTTTGTTTCTTCCTTTCACAGAAAAAAACGCACACGCCCTGTGCGAAACGAATAAAAGCTCTAAAAAGCGCTGCAGTGAGTTGTGTGAGCCCTGTGAGCGTTTGATGTCCCGCATGTCCAGTGCCCAAAAAAAGCTCCACTCAACGATAAACCCGGAACCAGAGCGTCGGCGTCAGTGCGCGTAGAAAAAGCTCCCGCTCCGCGTCGCACACATTTTTTAATGTTAAGAGATTAACTCCCTCTTCGCGCGGTACTGTTTTGTTCCACCGAAGATGACCGATTGTAGGCGCGGCGTGTGAGAGTCGAGCAGTCGCGCTCGCGCTCTCATCTTGCAGACGGCGCGCTCTCTCCTGCGATTCTTCTTATCCCGACGCGCGCGAGCAGAATCCTGGAGCACGTGGCCCTTTCCCTGCGTTTGGTGCCGTGCGCCGGCAGAGTGTTGTTATCACGTGGACGCCGTTCCCGCACGCACGGCGGCGACGTGCGCGTTCTAGAAACATTCCCTTTTGCCCCCAACAAGTGCATCCAGCAACACATTGCAGTGCGCTTAAAGTCATCATTCGCGGTGAATCGAAGAGATAAATCGATTAAAAGTACAACAATTAACAAAGGGTAGACTACAAGAATGTTGTGAATAATTATTTGTTCAATCTGTTGCAAGGGTCCTGCGAAACTTTTCAAAATGAAGCAAAGGTAAGCAAAGTAGAAACTTTACCACCTACAACATGGAAAGCACCTAGGTATTATTCTGAACCGTACTGTTCTTGTAATTGTTCCTTTATTCATTTAGAGTGTTCCTAACGTGTAAGATCTACCATTTAAATATTTGATTGCTATGGATACAAACGTAAAGCTTCATTCAATATTTACACTCATTTTGGGAAGCAAACTGTCTCCTGCTGGGTGTATTTGGGTCCGAGTCAACCAATGTCTTCGTGTTTGCAATAAATATGATGGCGGTAGGGGCGGCCTGCTGTCAATTAGGAATGCAAATTGAATGCAGCGCTGCGTTCGTGTTTGATTGCTGCACCAGACAGAATGCCCTATGGCATGTGACAGGATCACCATCGGAAGCGGGTTTATACCCAGGAGAGATAAGTAGTATACAAGAGCAGTAGTTAATAGTAAATCTAACAGTAATTTTAAATTGATTTATATTTTACTGAGTAATAATGAGAGGAAATCATCATCATCATCATTATTCGTCTTCCTCTAATTTTTTCAAATTCCTTGGCTAAGATTAAATTATTCAATTTAACTTGTCTTGTCGAAACGCGCGCAATAAATGTGCAATGTAAAAGTGCAAACACACGTCGGTGGTTACTCATTCATTGCGCTGCATGTGCCCATCTTACCTGCCAGTTTCTAGCATTTGTTTGCGAAACGCAAGATGTCGTGAATACCGCACATAAATTATGCACTTTAAGACGTATACGATTCACATCGCAGTCGCAAAACATCCATGCTGTTCTTTTCCCCCATTTTGTTCACTGCCAGCCCTAGTCCCTTTGCAGCGCCGTTGCGAGATAAAGGGCGCTTCAAACAATACCGACGCCTTTTGCAATATGCATTGATATCGTCAGGTCGCGTCGTCATAGGAAGAAGATGAAAACATTGCGCGCAGGCAGACCGTCGAGCTTTGATATCGCGGAATTGCCAACGCAGCATGAAGACATTTAAGAGATTGCTATTTTACAATCAGGATTTACGCAATTCCATGTCGGACATAAACAACATGCATGTGCATTGTGCGCAGGTTTATGCTGCGTCTGGAATGGTACTGCTTTTGATTTAAGATCAGACTTCCGAAGAGGATTCGAAAATAAACTGCTGAGTGTGTTGAAGATGCTCTGGAGTGAGCACAATGAGTATCAGTAAAAATTACAAAATCATGTTACTCGTGTTATGGGAAGAGCTTTTGAATTCATTGCGGTGTGTTCCACGCAGCATTCAACTAATTGAAGCTGTCAAATAAATTTTATTTAAATACCGTGAAATATAATACAAATCTAAACTTTCAACAATTCCTCCCACGTTCAAAATATTTAAAAGATGCTGAAATTGTTTTCTTCACTGCTGATACTTTTAATCATGGGTCTTATCACAATCACTTAAAATACATTTCACGACGTAATAATTCCAGATTTGAATTTAATGCAATAATCAAGCTCGCCGTCATGCAATATAACCACTTAACACGCACTTTGGAAACGTAAATTGCTTCACTGTTTTCTCCAAATGCCCAAAAGCTCAAAGCTACCGACAACTAAATCAACAATAAAACTTTACAATACAAAGATTCTAAACTTTAAATGAACACAACTTTTACTACAACTGACAGACTTGTTTAAATTACCTAAATTTCGTTAATTAATCACAACTTTTCTAATGCTTTCTTAATGACACCTGCGGTTTCCAATATTCTAACAGTTTAGATTAGACTCAACTAAAATTCGTACTGTATACCTGCATTAAAATTGAAACCAAGCAAAAGTTTTCTTTCTTCCTCATCGTACCTTAATTGAGTTTATTCACGTTTATTTCCAAAGCTGGTACAGTGGCTAGTGTCAAGGGTGCACAGAGGAGTTCTTTATCCAAAAGTTTAAAGTTTAAAGCAACTGCTACACTAACCGTAAATTCTCTTTTAAACCAGCCACAATATTCCTACACCCTTGGTATTCCCATAGACCTTGTTCCCAACACTCTAGCCGTAGAGTCGTAGGTCCCTAGAGTTGGGCACTAGTGTCAACTATCCAGCAATAGGAAATTTCACGACGTAAATTATTACGGTCGCTGTGCTTGTGGTTTCTTTACAACTTTTCACCCTCTGCGCAATTCAGAAACATGTGCCGGCGTCGGTTGAATGTTTACGATCCTGGCGTCTTCTGAACTGCCGCATTGTGTGTAAGGACGTTGTACCGGAATTGGTACATCCTCGCAATGTAATATAGATGTCCCGTCCGCTCAGAAGTCGCGCTAATAACATAATTATTACGTTCTAGTGTTGCAGTATGAAATTTAGAAATTCCGATTGGGAATAGGAAAGCAGCAGATGTGAAAACTGTGTTCATGTTGTTAACAGCTGTACAATTGCAATTGATGCATTGAGGTAATTGAAATAGTTTCTCTTTTGCCCATTAATCAAATAACTTGCTAACAACTATAATTGACACGTTTAATTATAGGCCAAGAAAAAGGGTTTTTCTACGTGCAGATTTCACACGTTTGTGATTAATTAAGCAGGCTTTGCATGGCGCGGTCCCTTTTTCACCTCAAGACTCATTACACGCGATCCTCGAGAATGCGAGAGTATCATTAGCAGGCGATAAGGAGTAATGAGCCGCGAAGAACACATTAATATATCGCAATACTCAATAGTCGCTTTGAGAATTCCAAGCGTGTTACTTAACGACTAGTGAATATTATACCTGGATTTTTCACATTTTTATTGGATAAAGTCGTAATTCTTTTCTATATACTTGTAGTCTTTATTGCTCTTGCGCAAGTTATTAGCTATCACGCAGATTGCTGGAATTGCTCAAAAAGATGCAAATGCAACAACACTGACATGAATGCAACTGTCCCTGTGCTTTTACAATTTTTCAATGCTGAGGTGCAAATTGCACAAACAACAAGCTTGAAATTAGCTGCATAGAACATAAGGTGTTTTGCATCACAAATGGAGCACATCATCTCAGTACATCATAATAACGATAACAAGAGCGCGTGCGATGAAGTAGAAAATTAGCCAACGACCATTATTCATATTTAATGATGTTTTTGTTTATCTCCAGTCCTCCTGTATTCCTGCAGTGCTTTATATACGTTGAACTCGTTGCCAGACTGCTGCAGGTGTGTTTACTTTGAAATTTTTCAATTTTCCTTTCTTCTTCTGACGTTTCCTAGTGTAGATTCCAAAGAAAAATAAAAGCCACTTGGCAGTAAACTTGGTCATAGATGGGTTACAGTTAAAAGTTATGCGCAGTTTCAATAGACAAATTTATTACACTTCTTCATGCACCAAGTTGGTTTATGTCATTCAATTCAATTAGTATTCTGCACAAGCACAGATCGACATGTTTAATTCTTCCAAGTGTTGTGATAGTTGAATGTCTTTTTTCATTAGTTGCTGTGGGTAGAATATTAGTGGGTTTGCACTGTGCACTGAGGTCATTGATTGACTTAAAAAATTCATTTATGTGGACTTTCGTTGTAAATGAAATTTGAAAGAAAATATCATGTCTAAGCGGTATGAATTCACCTCTTAGCTGGTATTTATTAATTTTGAAGCTTTGAAACAATAGGAGATAAGCATCCAATGCCAATTTACAACGTAAAACTCTACCCTTGCTAAATGTCTCACTGTTTAGCTTGTTTGCAAAGTATCAAAGGGAGATGTCTGGACGGTCAACGTGGCCGGAGATTAATTAAAATCGTATCTGATAGTGTCAAGTGTATACACAAGTGCTGGTTGTTATCGTCCTGTCTGGAGCCATTTAGGGACTGTTTGGGCCTTGGGCTATTCAACAAGAGCTAAATAAATAAACAAACAATCCACTTGTGTCCTGAATGACATTTGAATTGAAACTACACTCGAAATTGAAATGTACGTTCTATTAGATCTCATACTGGGTGATAACTTCCTGTTTTACGAGAAAATTTACATTCTTAACTAGTCCCCATTGAAGCAAGTCATCGAGTCAATTAACACTAATTACAACATGTCAGATGCACAGATAGACATTGCGCATGTCATTGCTCAAATTGTGTTCAATATTCAAGGCATAAAACAATCCAAGATACTACCATCTCCTCTAAACTGTTTGAAGTCAGCAGTGAGAAACTCAATTTGTGAGATTTCAGTTGGTATCTTGTTGCTTTCATATAAGACCATATTGGCACTACCTGACACACTTGGTCATAGCGTTTATGTTTCACATAATGGCTTAATTCACTCTAGACCTCAGATGTGTGAGGGAAAATTACTAAGCTTCATTAGGCTGGTATATTTAGCATAAACGCAGTTAAGCATAGTTAGGTTTCACTTGTGACATAGACGAACCATGTTGTGTTTGTAAACGGAACAACCGTTTTTGTTGCCTTTTTCAAGGCTGTGGCTGCGAGTTTATTTCGCCTTCATTGCGCGTATATTCAGTATGCAAATGAGTTTATCTCATCGTGGGGACATCGTAGCCCTTGGCAACCCATCTTGCATGCATAAAGTCTCTAATCCCTCGTGCAATTACTCGTTTTCTAAGCGTTTTTTCTACTGGTTTGCCCTCAAGGGCACTTGGAACACAACGTTTCTAATGAGTTAACACTGTAAAAATGCTAATTACTTCAGGATGGGGGTGCTGTTTATTTTGAGTTGCATATATAATGCCTTTTAATACAAGTCAGAAGTAATAAAACTATAGTAATAATAATTCTTTTGTAATTAAAATATTAATATGCTCTTTAGTTCAACATGCAAGAAATATTTTCCTACTTGATTGCTTGTTGTTTTCAAATATATCTTATGAAGATTTCTAGAACAACACAGGACATGTACTTCCGGTTCCATTAATACATAAATTATGCAAATTGAACTACAGCTAATGTGCACCGAGCGCCCAAGAGATATTAAACTGTTTTTGCTATTATTGTACTGATGTTTTCATCTCAACTTGACTTGACTGTAAATCATCCAGAATGCAGCCAGAGTAGAATTACTAATAGTTTATAATTTTATTCATCATTGAATTCAGTGCTTATCTCATCGTAACTCTCATGCCTTGGAGTTAAAGGAAACATTTTTGAGTTATGATTCCAAGCAAAGATTGTGTAAGCAGTAGTGACCAAATATGACGACACATCATTAGAATTGACCTAAATAATAACCTCAAAACAAGGTTAGTGAGTTACTTATTTCTTGTGATTATGAAAACTAAATTGGTAATATGCCACATGCAAAATTGATGAATGAATATAATTTTTGCTGATAATTTGTATAGTTTAATCCTTGCATAATCCTCTTCTATTGGCTCGATCAGTATGATCAACATGGAATACATTATTGCAGGCAAGTCGAGTGCACTTTACATGGGCCAGCTTTAAATTGTTAACTTCACTCTGCACACAAAGTGCGAAAACAAACAAGGCAAGCAACTAATTCAATACCAAATATATAACATCGGAGGCGTTTATTTGTGCATCTGTTCCATTTGTCGCAATATCGAGTTGAGGGGTGGGGGTATGTGTCGATGATTGTTTCAATCTGTTTCGCTGCGGCAATTTCCTGCGAATGCTAGGAAATGCGTACAATTGTACAATAAAAACATATGTGTGGACAATTTCATTTGACAGCATTGTTTCATGCGAGGAATAACAAATAGAGTTGAAGAAGAGGGTGTGATGTGTATACAGGATTGGGCTATGTTGAATTTCGATTTGAGTAACAACCAAACCCGAATTGAAGGCAATTGAAGACAACTCGATTAGTCTAGCTATAGCTATTGAGACATAAACTATTTAGATGTTGGACAACGCAATGCAATCAAAATCAAATAACGCAATTACGCATTTTATTACGCCCGCATTGCTGCACTCTTCAAATAATGCCGTTCTTCCATCTCTCCATCGATCATGACCAATTGTCGCATTGTAAATTGGCTGCGGCTGCAATCAAATGCATCCACGCGGTAATAAACGCGGTGCTTATTAAATTGACCATGCCATGCAATACCAATTCCTTTCATTGTTTTCCCTCAATGGATTTCCACTGCCAGCCAAGTGGAAACTAATAAAATACCACTTATATTCTTTATCATTGTCAATCAAGTTTGAGATCATATTCAATGCATCTAAGGCGTTTGTTTTTAAAGTGAGGAAATGTACTCAACTTATTAGTGCATTAGTGTAATCTCAATGAACGTCCGCTTCTAAATTTACACCTCTCTGATGGACGATGATAATTCACAGCAAAGTACACATTGCGCATATTATAATTTACAGGCGGAGTGCAAACTCCATTCATTATTTCGCGGTCAATGTGCATAAACAAATTTCACCGACTGACATGTTTGATGAGTACTTGACTAAAGTGTACTTACTTTGCACTTGCAGGCTGTCTATTTCCAGAAACAGATGAAATCTTGGACTACAATTTATACACCATCACTTGGAATTTAATGCTGACTTATGAACATTAACAACATGTAAAAACTGGAAACACAAACATTGATTGATATTGATTATTGTCCACTAGATTGAAAGGTTTTACTTAAGTCTAATCACTGAACTTTGCACCAAGCCGAACCGTTTTGTTAGAGTGCAATCTTCAAACTGTGCCCACTATCTTGAGAGGTCTTGCAGTAAAATGTGCATAATCCAGATAAGGACTGCAAAAAGTGCGTATGGTGGCAGCACCTTTCGGACCCACTTTATTCCAGACCTCATTCGACAGGTATAGATTACAATGTTTTGATTCACTGCCTCGCTGAGGAAGATAAAACCTGAGCGCAGAGAGATCAACACTTTTTCCTCGGAAAAGGCCTTCAATAATTTCACATCATGCTATAAAATAAACTTTATGAAATTATAATCTTCCAACCAATTTCTTGTGTTTGGTAGTATTTTGAACATTTGAATCAATTAATTTGGTTCTTACACTTTAATCAAGAAGATATAGGAATTACTTTTTAATTTCAAAATATAAAGTTCAAATTTCTAATGAAGCACATTAATTTATTTCATTATAATGCACTATTCGCTTGTATACCGCGAAAATTATCAATTAGCTTCCCAACTTTTTATTTTATGTCGTCATGTCATTGACGTTGACTTCAATTACAAAGTTTACAACTCTCTGGATACGATAAAGATGTCCCTATTGACCATTAACTGCGAGTTTTCATGTTTTTAATGTGTGAGGTGACATTTAAGTATATAATTACATTTGCGCCTTTTCCGGCTAAATACTCTTTCGAGTAGGAAGTACGAACACGACACTCACTTGCAATTTGTTACCTACATGTGCTTCATTACATTACCTCTTCACACATCATCTTTCCTCCGAGACAAGTAATGTGGCATTAGGTAATGATGCTATGCGACTACTTTGACGATAGGTAATCGAAGATGATGGTGATAAAACAGCCACATTGATACCAGATCTGAAATGATCAGTGTCAAATGTTATTTTAAGGCGTTTAAGAAAAAAACTTGTAATATTGAATATTATCATATCCACTATAAATTTTACTATTTGACAATTTATTGCGCTTCCCAATTGTTATCTACATTGCATGCATTTAAAATGCATTTTTCTCCTTTTATCCAACCCTGGAACGTATGTAAATCTGAATGCTTTGAACGCACACAGTCCCCAATTCTGAATCCCTAGAGGATGAGATTGTAACCTATACGATTGGAGAATAGAGCACTAAAATCTGCTTTTATTTTCATCCCTACATCGTAGGAAGTATCGCTGGAAATGCTAATATTCCATTTCATGCCAATTTCGATTCGCAACTATAAATATTATGCATTAGCCATCATTTAGATTCAAAAATGCATCGCGTTCATGTTTCCACAAGGCAAGCTATAAAAGTTATTGCAACTTTTCAGCAAGCTAGGCAAGAGGTTGTAACCTCGATTGGAGCAGTTTCCACGCGGTTACTCGTCGGTATTCAATAATAGGAAGCAAAGTGTTGAGTGTAGAAAGAAAATAGGAACATTGTCCTCAATAAATTTCTTTTATTTCCTCCAGGAGCTAGAAATTCTCCAACATCCATGTGTTCTGCATATCGACGCTGTCGAGGAATAGCAAATCTTGCATTTTATCATATGCTAGATTTTCGGTCGGTGTCTTCACACAGCTATTTATAAATTTATGAGCGTTTTCATGGACTCCACTTTGTTCCCTGCTCCAATGTGTGGAGAATAGAAGAGGCTAGAGATCAGTAAATCCCGAACGACGCAGCGATTTTTTCAGGTTTTTATGTTTCTGGGACGCTTGTGGTCGGTCAGCTTTATTAATAACGCGACTTGCAAGCTCGTAAAGTTGAATTAATGTGTGAAGACTGCTAAGCATTCAAGTGGATTTTGTGCTATAAAAAAAATCTAGGTAATGAGACTAAGTTAGGAAAACATGTGGCAAAATCCAAGGTGGAACAACTTTCTGCGTTAAACATCGGAGGAGATTTACATTGAAATGGCAATAAATTATTATTAGCTTCATGTGGGGATTAGTAATGGAAAATGTCGGCATTTTTTAGATAAGTTGATTTTAGCATTTGTTGTGGTTTGGTAGTGTTTGTTATGATCATACAATTTCCGCGTTCAATTGACATTTCTATTTTAATGACATTCGAGTAGGAACAATCCAGAAATAAATCCAGTTTATTACTTTTTCCTTTAAGCAAAATATATTCGACAACCAATAAATTGATGTGGAATAAATCAATTTCAAAGTGTTGTACTTTGATTAAAAGCAGATTAAATGTATTTATTCCAAAATCCTATTTCCATTTTAATCAAATTTGTAACTTGGTCAACTTCCGAGTTAATTACTAAATGCTCATTCCACAAGCACGTTTAATTATGGCAATCCTCCATAATTTAATGCAATTACGCGAGCTTTCAACACCACTAATACATTTCCAATAATATATAATTAATTATTGTTGTTTCCGCTGACTGACACGTTTCTTAGTCTTTGCTTGCTTCATAAATAAGAAAATAAGCTCAAAGCATGGCATTAACGAGAAATGATTAATTATGACTTATTTAAGAGTTGAAAGCTTGTAATGCACTTGCAAGACTCTGGTCGGTAATAAATTATAAGGAAATGTCTATACATTGAATGGAATGAAATTCATTAGCGTACTTTGCACTTCACTTCACCTCTAGTGAAATCAACACTTACTTACTAATTTTACTTGCTTTCAATGCCTTGCGCAAGAGGCTTAGTAATTACTTCACTTGCTTTTGCCCAGCGACATAGTGTGCTTTAGTTCGTATCACGTTAGGTGCATACAGGTGTGGAGTTAATTCCTTTCTTGTATTTTCATTCGAATGGATTTTCCTGCGAAACACTACACTACAACTTGCATGCTCAACGCTTGCGATTGCGATACAATAACCTAATGGAGCTGTGGCAAACTCAAGTTTGACTTTAAGAGATGCACAATCATGTGGGTGGTTTGTATCAAAGTTAAAGGGTCGAATTTGGCTTTAGTGCTTAGCATATGATCTGACATTCTGTGTGATATGAAGTGGGTGTAGATGGTTACAAATATAGTTGGTGTGCTGCACAATATATTGCAAGTCGGAACTTTTTTTTGCAGAGAAGCTTTTCTTTGTAAATTGTAAACCTCAATAACAACCTTGACTTTAATTGCAACTTGTAACTAACTGCATTAGGTGACTCAGATTAATCTACATCACCCGAACCAGATAAGTGGATCAAGTAATTTCTTCTCCTAGCACTCCTAGAAAGTCACAATGTCAACAATCATATTGCACAATCCTTCTTCTAGAGGTCTCTTTCAGATTTGCATAATTACGTGCCGCACCATTAAACACCATAAACATCAATTCTTTCTGCAGTGTTTATTTATAAAGACATGATATCCAAATATCAAGCCATGCTAATTTAATTCCCATTAATTAAAATTAATTAATTCAACTAGATAAAATGTAAACCTCTTCAAAACTATGTCAACGTTAAAACTTCCAATTTCTTTGTAATTGAAATGAATCCCTTTGAAAATATCCATTCACTAGTTGAATCCAATAGTTATTAATCTCCAATCTGCCTCCCTAGTTACACCTAAAGCATGTAAAGCTCAAATTGAATTAAGCACCCACCATCATCACTAACTTGTACGTGTGCACATTTTCAGCACTTTCACCTCAATCGCGCACAGTCTACACTATTTATACGTATCGCTTTAATTAGACCCACATCATGATTACCAATTTATCCCGGCGTGCACGCTCATTACACGTCCGCCTCTTTGCGTTCGCGCATTGCTTACATGCAACGAGATGCATTTCCACGCCTGTACACATGTCAAATTGTGCTTTGTGTCCAAGAGCATTACATGCATCAAATGGTAGTAAATGGAGGAGAACTGGATAACAGGACGACCAATTCGTTTCTTTCTTCTCGAGCGAGCTAATAGTTACTCGATTTGCATCACATTCTCTTGAGGTCACATTTCGTTTGATTCAATATTTCATGCTCAATGTTTTATCTTGTCGGGCATAATTTTATTTGTCCATTGCCCTCATTCCCATCGGGGGAATTTACTCCATCAACAAACGCGCGCGCGTGTGTGTGCATTATTACATGAGTGCTTTGCATTTTTGTTCATATGTCAACAAATTCACCAGCATGCTGAGAGCAATCGCGAGTCATTGAAGTGAAAAGTCTGCTTGATTCGCAATCATAATTTGCAATCATAAATATATCCAGCGCTTCATGACAAGTCAAGTGTCAAATGGATTTATACCACATTCCGCATGTCATTCCGACCAAACACATTAAAAATGTGTTTGACAATAAAAATAAAAGCCAGCGTTCAAATTCATTCCTATCAATAAATCACATTTATTCCCTTGCATGACACTTTTTGAATACGCTTGTTATTTGTCTGCGTTTTATGATGTGTCGACTTTTATGCACCCAGAGAGATTTGCTTTCATTGCGATTATGGTTTTTATTAGTTTATTATTATTAAATGTGTCACTTGATATGCCTCCTGGGTAGCTGAACGATGTTTCCAGCTGGACGAAAGAAGCTGCAACATGAGCCTGTGCAGTGTAGAATATTCAGCAAGTTGCCCACAAATTCAGGCGAAATAAGCACGCTGACATCAGTCTCTTTCATGATACATGATAGGTTTGGCTGAAATGCAAAGATGTACGTGATGTGGCTTGTGACTTCTACACAACACCCACCACAATATAATTCGGGAATTAACCAGGGTAAATTAACACGAAGGAGAGGAAAAATATTGTGGAAAGGCGATGTCAAAGGACTTGAAACGATTGTGTCAAGTGTATAGTCAATGATTCTTAGTAATACGATTAACTATATGACTTAAAAATTAAGTCGTTTAGTTGTCAGTATTGTTAGGTCACAATCAAGAATAAAAATGCCAAGAGCAATTAATTTATATAACGACACAATCAATTATTCTCCTCGTCTCTGCTTCAATTCTTCTTCCTTTCCAATAAACGAACAAATAAGATGGAAGTTTAATGATTCACGCATATTGACTTTTGTGCATATTGTATTTCATATTTATGTGTTCCTAGAAGCTGTAAATCACAACATGCAGTGAAGTGTAATGCATTGACTTCTCAAACTTAATTCATTTCCTCCTGAAGAGTCACAGTTTCCTATTACATCCATATAATTTCTTACTGATACTGCCGCCGCCAACAGCAACATTCTCTACTGACCATAAGTGGCCGTGGAATGTGTTTGGAGTAGCAAAACGTGAAATAAATCAAACTTGGAAGAGGTCGTAAGATGTGTTCTACAGTGCGACACACAATAAGCAGAAAGAAACGAACGAAGAAGGAGAAGGTGGAATACGTTAAAGAGGTTAAGGCAGAAGATGATTTAAGAGCTAACGAAGTGGTAGGGCAGTAGAGCTATAGATTGGAAATATAACAATAGTGTTGGACATCATATTCATCAAACTTGTTCTAGAGGAGGTCTTAAAATCAACTCCAATCTAATTGATAGTAAAGAGCAGGAGTTTCCTTCTAAATCTACTCTATATGTTCAGAACAGTTTCAAGTATCATTATTATAAACCGAATCTCCGAAAATATCAACTCTTTCACTCTGGAGCTCGTTGCTAGAAAAGAAGATAATGATGACACTCGACATTCACCTCACTCACCTTTCTCGTCTTCGCGCGTAGGTGGAGGTGTATCCTCCTCCATCAGTTCTTCACCGTTGCTTCTCGGATGCTTTGTGTCAGCGACATAGCATCATGATATCGCTGCATCTTTCTTTGTAATTCTCTGCAATGAAAAAACGCGCGTTTGTCAGGACTAAACGGGTGTGTCGACTAAGTTCACTCAAGTCATTCACAATGCAGATGATGGTAATTTACGCTTAAACTTGAATTGAACTGACTTACATTTTAGATCATTTTGTGCTCGTTGGAGGTGTAGATTTGGAAGAAATAACACGTCTAAAGTATCAACAGGTTCGTAACTAATTCCTGAAGCTGGAGTGCATTAATTAGGTTATGTGTCTCCTTCTATCACGTATGGTGAGCAGGGTTAATTAAGTTTATTAAGTGAGTTGATTAATTCAAGAGGAGGTTAATTTCCTTCATGGGGAAATTTCTTGCAATGTTGAAGATATGCTGCCATTCAATCAATTAGTCAGGAGGGAAGATCAGTCGTTGTGAATCCAGTTGCTAGGGTATTAGTTGAACGATGTTTTGCTACCATAATTACACTCAAATGAGACATTATCCTGTTTATCTTGAATGATAAAAACATCAGTCTTCTCGTTTCCTTACCAGCAGTAAATTAAAAACCGAGGTTTAAGACGTTTGTTTTATTCCTGACGTAAAAAGCATCTAAAATCTTGAAAGCTTAGAATAATGCATAAAAAGCACGTGCCTACGATGGCGTAATGATTTATTTCTGTCATTTATCCCCGTGAAAGAATTGTGCGCAGCCAGACGGACGAAGGACATTTATTTCAGGGCTTGTAAAATAAATCAACGTTGGGGCTTAAAAAAAAACCGTAAATGGTAAATAAAGTGAAAGGGATGAGCAGTTGTTGTACAATACATAAAGGACTATAGATGTATTTATTTAAAATAAAATCAGTTTACCATATTATCACGACTTATGCTATATCATCAACAATACATTCCCTAATCCTTTCTCTCACTTACCACCACATTCCACAATGAATAATTCAAAGTAATCATGAAAGCACAGTCCAAATGATCCAAGATTCTTCGTTATTCATTTCAACCTCCTCTTGCTAACCTCCTCCAACTAAACCTCGAATAAATCTGGAATAAAATTTCTTTGCACCTACCACCATAATATTTATATTGCACATGATTTATGTCCTCTATTGCACTCCCAGAGGAAATACAAAACGTGAAGAAGCAGCAGTTGGAATTTAGTTGAATTGTTAGGACTGCTGGGACAGTTTGCTCAGTTGAGGGGCGACCAGTATCTAGCCAAGAGCGTGACAGCCCGTAAACAGAGAGTTTTCTCATGAGTTGATAATAAATTGAGGGAGATCGCGACCGGTAAACTGTATTGTACGTTTTTCGGGCGTCTAATTGCCGACTAGACTAGCTAAGGCTGAGCAACAGGTTGCTTGCGCCCTTATAAATTCCACACTTAGGGCTTGCTGTGGAGTGCGCTCGGAGATCAGCAACAGCTTTCAAGTGTTGCGAGTTGTGAGATTTGAAACATTTACAGGCAAATTGAGTTACTAGTTACGCAAGGCACTTAATGGTAATGCACAAAGTGGAAGTAGTTAAAATGAACAGTGTACTGGAAAAAAATTCAAAGCTTCTACATTAAAAGGAAGACTACGAAGAAGGAGGACGAAGAATGAATTTATTTTTCTGATGTTTCCTGATGCTGTGGGTTGTTTGTGTTGAGCTTAATTGCCAGTTATAATCGACAACAATGATTACATAGTGGTAAGACTGGATTTAACCTTCCTAGGAGTGTGGAACCTGATTCCAAATTAAACAGAACTAAGTGATATCAATCTACAAATAACATAGCACACATCCGAAGACGTTGTGATATTGCACCCAGTAGCGAAAGCTATAAATTACCAAGAGTAACAAGATCAAGATAGTTGAGGAAAGCTGGGAGGGAATTAAATTGCCACAAAGGGCAAATAGTACCATATTATTTCTTAGAAATTAAAACGCCAAGATCTATACATATGAGCACGTGTCATAACAAATGCTAGAATTTTCTTTAAAAAAATTTACGTTCATAACGATAAAATCAATACTACATTCACAAGACTAGATCTAGATGTCGCTAACAGGGAAGAAGTCGACAATAATTTAGAGAAAGTATCTATTCATTGTAACATGAATGATTTATTACTAAACAATAAATAATCAATTGAGAAATGCGAAGAACGCGTTGAAGAAATCAAGTGAGACAATGAAAAAAGAGTAAGAAACAACGCTCCTCTACGAATGAACACGAATGACAAATATCCAGTCAACTGCACTCGTTGAGTCTGCGTCTGATGTTATCCCCACTACTACCATCTGTATATAATCAAGTGCGACTGGATTGAAACATCAGTGGAGCGTTGTACTTCCCGGGGAGCAAGTCACGTTGAACAAAGTATGCCATGTATATAAACGATGCGATTATGTTAACATCATCATTATTGTCAATTATTTTAATGCCTTGTTGAATTATTCATTCATAAATTCAATTCCACTATTGTCCCACAATGAATGTTGCATTTATGAATAGTGATTGCTCCATTAACCTTTTTTACTTCCAGCAGAATAAACAAATAGTATAAAAATTGCTGATTTTATTTTGATCTTGTCATCACTGCATTGATTATGCATGGTTTTCAATCAATATCAATTGAAGATGATTTCGCTATGATTTTACACATTTATTAAGCGTTTCTCGGAGTGTTATCAGAAAGTCTGATGTGATATCCTGGTGGGTGCGCATTTGAAATTCCTTGCTTGCGTTATCGACCGCCCGGTGGGCATCATTGTGTAGATTACGTACATCATCAGTGTTATTGAGCAATCAAACTGTATTTTGTTTCATGCCCTTTGACGAACATGCTGCGCCATGCACGATATGATCTTCGATCGGTAATCATAAATGCAAGGCATAACCGTCTCTTACCAATCGGTTGTAAACTTTTATCCGTGCATTTTATACAAATTATTCACATCACTATCGATTGAAGCGCACGTAATGGTCACGAAATTGCCCAATAAAAGTGTAATGAGAGTATAAACATGTATTTATTATATGCAGATACAGTGTATTTTCTCAAGTGAGTAAAGTAAATGACAATCAATGGGATTTGGAAGGGAATGACAGTAACATATTCCTCATATATTTGGAAAGGTAGTATAAATTGATTAGGAAGTGTTTCCACGTGGGGAAGGAAAGTGTTGAAGCATATTTACGAGTTGATCATCTCGCGTGAACTTTTGACGCCTGAATGATTTACCTACATCATCTCGCCGACGTTTTGACAACCAGCGCACAACATTCGTTGTGATCTCCCAACGAACGCGTATTTTCAGCACGTTGTGCATCTGCACTCTGTGATTCAAATTGCAATTTATTGGCCGCACACTGCGAGCGCTTTCTCTGCGCATTCGTTATATGGATGTCGGGCGTCGCGACGCGGTCGACCTTGTTTATATTCTCAACTCTTGTCAACTGCAACAACATCTGTGTGGCAACTGTAAACCGGAAACATACTCCTATAAAGTCTCATCAAATTTAACAACAGCAGAAACAAATTTTCAGTTCCGCTGGAAAATTACAATACCATCAAATAGATTTTAATTCCTAAGAGGTGCGAGTAATATGTTTGGCTGAAAGATAATATGTTTGCTTCTTTATTTACAGATTGGTTGATTTACTCCTGTTGCTTCTCTTGTTCTTCGCCGTGACGGATCACACCACTGCGGATGACGAAGACGACGCCGAAGATGATCGATGGGGAAAATTGCCGTCGTCCTTCGCTGTGCGTTCACAACTAGCAACACGTAAGTGGCTGTTTTTCTCACGCGCGGAAAGCGAGCGAGTTTCCCACTCGCATTTTTTCCCTCGCACGTCTCACTGTGTGTGAAAGGAAGTTGTCATTGCGTTGTTCTATCAACTTGCAATCTCATCTTCCTTTAGTCCATCATCTTGATGCGCTATCATTGAAAACCGTCGCAATGATTCATCTTGTTGAGTGAAATACTTCAAATCTCTTTGTGGTGTGATAAAAAAAATTCGCTCAATAAATAAATCAAATGCAGCCATTTCCTCTCTTCTGCAAGCAGATGATGTGCAAAAAGCTCAGAAATTAATATGATCATAATCTAATATTAATAATCAAATAACATTTAAACCATTGTCCGTCGATTGATAGACAGCATAGCCTTATTGATGACCCATCAGCAGCATTAATTGCAAAGTTGATTTAAACGTACGCGACATTTCCCGACGAGCGCTTAACATTTGATAACATATAAACAAATTTGTTAGCATTTGATTGGCTCTCTCTCCACCTGCTTGCAGCACATTGTTGATCGACAATAATGTGAATAATTCATATTCCTGCTTTGGTTTGCGCATACTGCATATTCGACGCGAATTTACGTGGTTTGATTTAGAAATTCTGCCGGACATCGAAATTTATCCATCGAATAGTCCATTATCACAACAAAATTAATTATAAGCAAATATAACAAATGCATATATGTCACAGCAATGCATTTCGAACGATTGCTTTGGAAGAAAATGCTTGTGAAAAGTGCAAGCAATTTGCATGCGAGGCACGAGATGAAGAAATTACACACGTCGTGGGCGTACTTTGATTAAAAATTTTAATTTCCAGTGTTTGTACTTTAGGTGCAAGCACAAAAAAGGCAAAAATCATCAGTTAAGGTTAGAAAATTGAATTAAATTCATTTCATGCTCTTTTACTGTTGTACATCATCCTCGTTTGAAAATGTTTCAAACATTCCAATGTGTTTGAAACAAAGTTTTATGTTGGTAGTCGCACGTTTCAGGTGCAGATACACGGAAAAGGTGTACTAGGCAAGCGTGCGCGTCGCTAATTTGCAATCACGAATTGAAGTGATCGAATTATCATGCTGCGTTCGCGACGCAATTAAAACCTAGCCCGCGGCAAATGATTCCGAAAAACGTGCCTTCCTGCACCATTCGAAGGAATTTACAGTAAATCCTAAGTAGCACGCTACACGTCCAATAAATAATCACAAATTACTCTGCAAGCAATAATATTTGCTTCTTTTTTTAACAAGTACCAAAAAAGTTTCTTAATTGCGGTGGAATAAATCTGTCATCTTTTCCAAAATCACTTGCACCATTTTCACGCCAGTCTCGAATAATATTGACGGATATATTTATTCACAACGTGCCCGCTGCGGTTTTTAATAGAAGTAGTTTACGATCGCGACCTAAACGACTACAGCTTCTTAAATACTATGAACATTGTGATTAATGCTTAACGAGAATGTACACAAAGTTCAAACTGTATAAACCTACACATAATTTCAGTTTATAGGAACGTAGGGGAAAACATCAACCATGTAGTGGAACCATGAAATGTTTTATAAACATTCTTCTTCCACTTATTACAATGTAAGAAGTGAATGAGATCAATATAGCTCAAGATAGGAGATGTGGTTCAAAGTCATAAATGCATTTGAATGTCTTCAAGATGTGAAAATTCACTTTTATTTGATATAAAACAGTTTTAACGCGATTTAAATACATTTACTATGTTTTGCTGGAAAATACGAAAATACTGCATCTGGATGCGATGACAAAGTTCATCATTTTTATGCATCCCATCTAACAATCTACGCTTCGCTAAATAGAATATATGCTTCCAAAATTGCTGCTAGTCCAATAAATTTTATTAGAGCTTCGATTCGTAAACTCTGGCTCTGAAAAGATCAAACCTGGAAAACGACACCACCGAATACACATTCATTAATTCCTTTATTTGCTCGTCTTTGATTTGACAAGATACAAATTTAACTAATATAGGCATCACACGTTGCATGTTTATTGACCATGAATGCAAATACTTTTGATCTTTGATTCTTTCATCGAAATAATGCAAATCAAATGCAATCTGGTAAATGATACTCTTTGGTACTGGTGGATTCTTAAGTTATCCAGACCACCCGGCATCAAAATAATCATATGCAATTTAATTAAATCAAATAAACCAATCAAATTAATAAAATATAGCCGCATAAAAAGAATCCATTGAATGGAAAACGTTTCCTTGTATTGGAATTTCTTGTACATCGAAAATAGATAATTCATGGAAGTTTTTGTGTGGTCCCTGCCTTCAACCAGGATGCCATTAATGAGTGCAATGGCTCTCATTTCCAAACTCATTGTTGGATGTTCAGACATGTCTTGTTTCGGATTTTATTTCCAACTCCAGAGAGGCGCGATGGACATCTACCCATTGTTAAAATATTTTTCGAAAATACCTTTGGGCGTTTATTTCTGGTCTTGTTGTGGCTGTGTTTGTTCAGCGCTCAACAAACTCACGCACTCAGTAAAGACATGAATAAATTAATAATTGAAATGTTTTCTCCAGTACGTCGCGAGTAAACAAATACAGGTATTACGAATAATACGAATTCGAAGCTGCTGTTTATTGAGCGTTGTACATTTAGGAATCTGAATCAATATTGAGCTTCAATTAATTTCCATTTAATCATTTTCTTTTAAAATGCAATTTGAGTAGGAGAAATTGTGTTTTCTTGGCTATTACTGAGATGATATGGACGCGGAGGTATTTGTGACTTCTTTACCTGCACCTTGTGTCCTTCTTCTCCTTGTGAAATTTTTGTTCCTTTGGAGTCTGGACTCATTCACAGATTATGGCCGCTAGTATAAGTTACGAGCGGTGTACGAACCGCGATAACATTGTATAAATCATATTCAAATCTTTATTGCCTGGAAGAAATTTGCAGCGGAAGCATAAAATTTAAGGTCCGGCGCGCTCCAACCTTTGATTCGTGGTTTGTATGAGACTTGCAGGGCGCGCAGGACAGTCACTACGAAAAGTGTACGATATTAAATTTTATCTGCCATCGAGCTCCCAATCAGAATAATGCGTTTTGATAAAGGCAGCCGAAAAGTTGCCAAAGCATATTCTTCGTTTGTACATTCAACTAAGGTTATGGTTGCTCCAATAATTTGAAGAAATTGTTGGACGTGAAACACAATTAAACAGGATGATGGTGGGGGATAACAATAGTTGTTATGGTTTGATTCACATCAGCATCAATTGTCATTGTGATGGCTCTTAAACCATTGTCATTTTTGTCAACAAATAGTAATTCATTGGTGTACTTGGAAACAAGTGACATACAATTTATGAGCAATAAATTTACATCGTTTAAACTGTGTAAAGTCATTGACACCATATGGACTTGTTTATTACTTAGAATTCAAAGTCACAAATGCATGAAGCATAAAATTAAGCATATTTTATGCAAATCCGGTTTTCAAATCAAACGGATGTTGAACAAGTTGCATACACTACCTCAGTCGCTTGATAAGAATGGGAAATTATTTTGAAATGCCTCATATTAACCTTCCCCAATAGTTTACTGCTAATTAATTAACAAATCGGCAACCTATATCATCTATATGCGACTTCCTAATTACCTCGTTACACTCCCAAAATCATTTGCACAATTAATGCTCGACTCTAAATTCGATGCATATGTATGTCCGCATTAATCAATATATGATTATGATCACAATTCGAAATTATTGCTTGCTAATTATGTCTTGAATTATTACCCAGCACGCATATTTCTATACTATCAGTCCTGTATCTATAATTATAATTAATGCTGGCCAAAGTACAGCACTGCTCAATTAGCAACATGTCTCATCGTGAATTATTTACTTTTCGTGCGCGCACCAAATTGATGTACATGTAAGAAGCGCTAATAAAGCGCACCGCAGTACGATGAAACAGCACGCGTTATCATCCGGCACACGTATGTGCTCATAATTAATTAGCGGAAGCGCGCGAATTCGTGCAGATACACAAGGTGTGAACTCGGTTCGTACTCGTCCGGTAATAAAATATCACTTCGTGCGAGTAGTTTATTAAAACAACAACTTTATTCAATTTGCTACCGTGTGCCAGTGCGTCGGCGACAAAATTCAGACTTGTGGGAATTATAGCTGTAAACATTTTCATTAAAAGTTTTTAGTACATAAATGTTTGTTATTCATGAGGAGAAATTCAGATTTGTTTCATGATGCCTCAAAATGTACTGTTAATGGGAGATTTTTGTTTGTGGCATCGATGTGAACGTGCAAGGAAATTAGAAAGAATCTTAAAATGTGAGATGCTGCATAGTAAATAATACATGTGGATAATATTCAAGCTTAGAGGGCAGCACAATGCAGACCGCTTTGTTCCAGACTACTCTAGATCGCAATGTTTTGATCTGCTACCTCGCTCACAGCGTAAACAAGTCGAGCACAGGTAGTGCACCCTTTTTTTTCTCTCCGTACAGGTAAACATCTACAATACACCTATATCAGACTTACCAGTGCTACACTGTTCTCTTTAAATCCTTCTCAATTTCTAAATATTTAATTCAGTATTACGCGCACGGTTAGTGGTTTAAATCGAATTGTGAGAGGTTTTCAAGTGGAGTTAAATGGAAATAATCAATATGCCGATACACTTATTTACTAAGTAATTCCTAGCTTAATTAATCAATTCGTCTTCAATCAGGTCCAATCCTAGAACTAATCGGAATATTAGAGCTCCATTTGTCCCCAAAAGTAGTTCCTAATATTGGTTTTATGGTCCGCATATAAAATTTGTTTTCCCAGTCTCACAGTCGCATTTCCCAGCCCAAGTCTTCCCTTGGCTGAGTTTATGCAGATGGCTGTATAAACAATCCAAGTGCATACCTCATACGCTCCCAGCGCGCATTCGGCATGGTTCATTTATTCGCGTCGACCGTGGTGTGTGCACGTTAATTAGAATGGTAACGCATTCTGATTAAACCATCGCCGGGCGACAGTGACGTTTTAATCAGAACTCTCTTGTCTATTACTTCCATTACGTCCTCTCGCAGTCCTCGAGTTTAACCCCAACGCCTGGATGTTGCTCATTGTACTGCCAATGTCCTGACTTCTTTTTTATGAGTGTGCAACCTAACATACGCTGAATCGACTTGTTGGAATCACATTCGCAAATAGGACTGTCTGGTAAGTGGAATTGAGGTAAACTTTTTTAACACTTGTGAGTTTAGACATGTCTTTTAGAGGTCCAGAGAGTTTTTATGTGGGATGCAGTAAATGTATTTCTTGCTGGATTTGGGGAATGGTGCGGGGAAAGTTGAAGCAAGGAATTGAAATGTAGGAAGTCCGAGGACTACAAAATGATAATCGGACGTTATAATTGAGTTTGCAAAGTTCATTTGACATCCTGACATTTTAATAGTCCTGATATCTGCTCCTAAACGTGTTAATTCTGTGCATTAAAATTAAATATCCTCCATTCCTTGCGAATAAACGCGAGACGGATTGCAATAGTTGGAATACTTTAGTCAAAGTCTAATTTAAGTTCTCGGCGAATAAATACAGAAAGTGCAGATGGTGAAAAGTGCATGAACACACTTTGGACATCTTATTACAGAAAGTTTACGACATTAAATCTAAAGTAAACTCAACTTGTAGGCAGCCAACTAAACGTTTCATTTGATTCAAAGAAATATATTTAATGTGCAATTGCAATTTTCTCGGCCAATCGCACTGTTAGAATGCTAAAAGGGAAAAATATTTGCTCTCAACGTGTGTTGCCGACAGCATAATTAGCGCTCCCATTCATTGGCGCATTTTCACGACACCCGAGTCCTCGTAAACACCACATCAACGCATTTTGTTTGTGTCGTTCGAATAGTTTTGTGTTTGAAAATCATTTTCGACTTCTAGAGCTTTCAGCTTTATACAGCGCTTGTGCAACGCACACGCATCGATATTGCATGTTTTTCCTCATTGACTCATAAATACTTTGATGGGTTTTCGATGAGGGCAGCTAGAGCTGAGCGCTCGATCTTAATTTATAAATAACTGATGAATACGAAGTGCAGGCAACGCTCAAACAAAAGGATGAAGGTTATTAGCTGTGCTAATGGCAAAGAGGCGTGAAATAATTGCAAATAACCCGCATGCAAGCAGTATGGCTTCAAGTATGAAGGATGCATTGTTCGTTTGAAATGTCATTGTGTTAACTGAGAATTTAAAGTGACATTTATCTGCGAGAAATAGCGGAGTAAAATTTTAATTCGTGAAAAATCTTTGTAGCAGATACTTTTTTCTTTTCTATACACTTTATGTACCAAGTTTTAATTACACTTTGCATTCCATGAGGGATTTTCGCAAGTGCAAAGAATTGATTTTTTTTTACACAGCAAATATTTGAATACAATTTCAACACGCTTGAGTATTTGAGAGTTGCTGACTCGCCAACATGAATCAAGCACAAACTTTATAACTTTGGCGATTTTTTTTCCACTACGATTGCGGTTCAAGGCGATGCTTTTTAAGTCCGGAAATTCGCGAAACTTGGCAACTTTTAAGCATGGTTTGACGCTTGACTGCAACTCACCACTTCCTTAAACTCTGCATTTGCTTGCAGGGTTTCCTCAAGGTGCGAATTTGAAAATGTGGCATAAAGTTAATTTTGAAATTGAAACCCGTACAAACCTCCGGGAACTCAATGTACACTCCCTTAGGGTAGATGTCTTCAAGTCGTATTTGTGTTTCCCGTTTCCCGACTTCCTGTTTACTCCTAATGTTTGCCGCCTGACGCAGGGCGCTAATTTCAAGCGGGATGTTTTTCAAATAATACCAAGAGATGGCAATTCAGATTAGTATGTTGAGGTGTTGTGTGTTGCATAAATATCCTGTTATGGTGTATAAGAAGTTGCAGTGTTTCTTCATTGCGTCTCTTACGATAGCAGTCTACAGATTGGGTTAAAGCCCTCTGGGGAGCACTCCAATGACATCCTGGGGTCGAAGTGATAAACAACTCAGCAACAACCAGCTTAACGATGGGCTCAATGAGCCGTTACATTTCATAAGCACATAAACTTGACGTAAACTTCGCTTTATTAAAGCTGTTTTGCTCTGCATCATCATGCATTATCATCATAAACATACTGCACACGCTGTGAAATAACCAGATTGCATCGTGCTGCAACCGTGTCAGGTCCTGAGGAAAAAGGCTTTTCCGGTTTCTGTTTCCTTGAAGCGGAAACGCGACCGGTTGCGTTCAGCTCTCCCTCGCCGGTAATCTGTGGAAAATTGTGTTTACCCTCCTATAAATTATTCATAATCGGCTCTTTCGTTTTCTACGCCTTCTTTCCCGTATTTACTCTCGGATGGCGAATAAGTGCCGCCCCCCCACCTTCCGCATACTTACACTTCCGGTTAGCCGGTTATCTTTCACTCATGCGTATGAGTGAAGGCACTGAATATACGATGCGTTGGCGGCAGTTGAGGGCATTTATTTATTCGTTATGGAAATGTGCGTGCGCTGGGAAGGCAATAACGATTTGTAAATCTGGTTGTGTCGGTTTTTGAATTGGATGTGGAGACGGTAGACGGAACATATGGGTGGCACGTATGCACATGAATTTCTTTCGACGATTTCTTACGGTTTTCTCTTGGTGGTCTTTCTGCGAGACTATTTAGAAAAGAACGAGTTTCTTGGAACATTTGCATTTAGTGGGAGAAGACAGGAAGATCCGGAATTCAATCAATAGACATTTGAAATAAGAATTTGGTGGGATTTAAAGTAATTATACAATGCAAAGTAATAACATTTACATTTAAATTGTATTAAGTATATTTTCCACACTTAAATTGCTTTTTATGTCCTTTTTGTATTGATGCTGTCAACAGTTTAATTGGGATAAATCCGACATGGGGTGAAATTCTTTGAAAGGAAGCAATGAAAGCACACCTTTTGACTTAACTTTGACATTGACGATACTACAGCATTAAAATCTTTAAAGCAGCCCAATATTACATCAAAATTAAACAAAGAGCTTTGAGAAATATTCATGTTACTTGAGGTACCCAGAGTATGTTTATATCCATAATAATACGCCTAAAATAATAATTTCAACGAATTAGTCGTCAATGCATATCTGGTTGCTTGAAGATTCGAAAGCCTATGGCATCCGCCAAGTTGACGCAAACTTTGTAATCTGTAAGTAAATTCATAAAGCGAAAATTTCCCCTGGGCGATGTAATGGTATCTCTTCACTCGGAATGGAATAAAAAATATCGTAAGGCAGGCAAGGAGAAAGGCCAAAGTGCGTCTGCACATTCTACCAGTCTCACCACTTTTACCACCACCTCGTGTGCCTTGTGGCTTTCACATGTTACGGCTTTATTTCGAGTATGCATGGTGGTAACAACAAACCAACAAGTGCTAGCAATCCTTCTTTTTTCTGCCCAACGGAGCTTTGCTAGCAGGGAAATAAGAAGGGAGTAGATGTGAGGTTAAGAATGGATTATACATTGAATTACTCAATAGAGACTTGAGTTAAAGTTGAGGAAAGGTAGTAATGGAATATTTCGCGTGCATTTTAATTATTACCATTGTGAAATGCTAGTCTAATCGCAGGAACATAATATAATATTGAAAATACGCAGGAGGACATTTCGATGTTGTTTTTGATTGTAAAGAGAATTTAGTTGGTTGTCAACTAGTACTGCATTCCATACAAGATTATTCTCCACTTTAATTTCACGTCCCTAAAATATGTCCTCTTGCTTCTCTTGTTTCATTTAATCTGCTTTAAAATAAGTGTCCTTTGAATAAGAATTAAAGAGCAGAATAAGACACATACCACCTCATCTAGAAACGGCATCTCTTCAAGAGTACACAGCCATTGTCTGAAGGAATTAGTGCCAGCTTTTAGGGTGTATAAGAATTCCATAATCATTACAAGCTTACTTATTTGCTCCCACTATTGCAATAAGATATTGTATAACAGCAATCGGCGCCGTCTCTGCGATTGCAAGACAAATAGAAACAAAGCAGAAGAGAAGCGTGAAGGCGGCTGAAATACCAGTACAAGTAATACAACATTGCGAATTTTATTCGGTTCAAGTGTGCTTTGAATTTGGCGAGTTACGCATGCGGAAAGTGGAAGATGTTCATGCACCAAAGAGCGAAACTTCGTCATAATGGAATTAGACTTAGGCGGATGGGAATTGCAATGAAACACATCCGGAATTATTCTTGTCTACGTACTGCAGAGAGTAGATAAGGAAGAGAGGAAATTTCAGTCAAAGAGGAAATATTATTTTGTTAGCTACCTATTTCTTTTTGGCATCGTATTTATTTCTGTTTGTACTCGCTTGAGCTTTAGCGCACATTTTGCCTTGCGCTTTCGAGCGTGTCAAATATTCGATCAACAGTTAGCGATTGGTAACAAGTGTGAAACACGAAATGATTACGGTTAATTCAGTCTCAGTGGTGAGGGTGGTTGTTGGCCATTGGTGAACGATTAATTAAATTTCTGTATCCGCTCGAAAATCGATCAATATGCACAAAAAACACAACAACTACTTTATTCCCCATTGTTATTTTATATGAAGCTAATAAGTTATAAAAGAAGAAATAAAAGACGAGAGCAATCTTATCACAGAAACTAAAATACTTGCCAAAATGGAATGATTCCCGGGTGTTTTGTGTTGTTACAGCGTTGGTTGAGGTAGAGGAGGAGAGGAGGAGGAAATAAAACTTTTCTCGTCGGCTCAGATGTTGGACTAGTGTTGACTGTGTTTACGTTGTGTGAAAATCCAACCATTTCCTCCGATATATTTTCCACATCCGCGTACAGATGGCAAAGTGAGCGCAAAACAGAGAATAAAGAAATCTGTACATTTCGGGATGAAATTAGTTAGAGTGGACTTGTTACTAATTACTACCAATTCCAACAAAGGAAATTCAAAATACTTTTAAATCTAGTGTGGTTTAATTGTAAGCTGACTAAGAGTAATAGTTGATTTTCAATTGAATTTCATTCCAAATTGTAGATGTTTCTACTATAGAGTGAAATAAGTTACTGCAGAGTAAAAGAGAATAGAAGTTGTACCTGCGATAGAAATCGACAAAATTAAAAATTGAAAAACTAAAAGTGCTTATTTTCCAACAGCAAAGAATGAAGATAGAAAAAGTTTTCGTTACTATTCGAATCAGTTGCTTCGGTTGCCTTCATACTCTTGTTGCTTTTGTCCTTCGGCCTTCTAGTTATTTCACGGGTTTCGCCTCTACTGATTAGAGCAACGTCCTCGTATGCAGCCCCACAACTTTCAACGTCCCACATTTCCCGGAAAACTTTTCATTTCCGCATTTTCCTTTACCGCAACCGTATTGTATTCGCCTGCTTATTCAATCAACAATTCATCAATCCTGTGTCACGTCATATTTTCATACTCTTCTGGTTGAAAAATATCATCAAATATTCACGAGGAAAAACCACGCTTAACCACAATTCTGCACTTGTGCACTTTGAGTTGTCTACACTAATGCTGGCATCCACCTCGTACACTTCCTAATGAGTATTTGCAGGTAATTATTGAGGAACAAGTCTGCACTCGGCAAGTATCATGCAGGAAGTTCTGGCGCGTCGTGGCGCGTTTCCGGTACGCAGCAAATGCATGCGTATCCCGTAATTTCCTTGCGAATCAGATTTCAGCGATCTGGATTCGTTTTTTATTTACGTGGGTTTAAACCGCACTTAAGGCCAACGGGGATGCGAAATGTAAATTTTATTGCGTAGACTATTTGCCGGTTGTGGAAATTAATCTTCCGGTGCGTTCGTTTTTTTATTATGCACCAATGCAATGTAGCGCGTTAATGGGAAAGGATCTGGATTGTTTCGAATTGAGTGCTACTATCGGCTACTCGCAGGTTATGTTTTGAGATTACGTTCAGTGTATATAAATGTAACAGAATTAAATCGCGCGCGTTTGATGTGGAGCTGTCAGGTTAGTTGCAAAGTTATTTTACGATTTCTTCTCGCAGAGCTGGCGTATTATGACGCTGATAAAGCGGATAATGTGACTGAGGGCCAGGATGCCGTAAACGGATTTAATCATCTTCAAACTGGGAAATATAAAAAGTTCCCAAGACCTCAATTAAAACTTGATCTTTTAATTTATAAACTAATTTCTTGAAACAAAAAAAGATCTAAAAAGTCAATTATAACTTTAATGTCTCAATTTAAAGAGAACGACATTTTTTTCACCGAAAGCTGATTATATCAATTGATTCCTTTTCACATTACTATTACCCTTCGAAGGTGAACAGATTCATTTCAACAAATCATCGGTTTTCGCATAAACCGCGATAAAAATTTACACCCGATAGCCTGCTGATGGAGGTGGTTGAGGAGGACGTGAGTGTTAGCAGAACCACGAAATCGTAGACTTTTAGCTCTGAGGAGGATTCGAGAAGGTCGGTCTAATAAAATATCCGTCGCGGCAAGCTAACCGGAAGCGTAAGGTATCTTTCGAAGGAAATCTTTCAAAATATATTTGCCTCATTCGGTCGCAGACGACCCCGATTCAAAGTTATGCAAATTTATCGATGTTATCCTCACACACTATGCAACCCACCATACACAGAGAACATCAGTGAAGATGTAAAAGCTCGCATCGAAGAGACATGACTTGGACTTTTGAATCAAGATCGCGTATTTGATTCTCATCTCTTGCGGTCGTGTACGCTATGCATTGCCGTGTTGCGGATGGTAAGTTGTGCATGTTTTACATTCGATCGCTGCTTTCTGAAATGGCATATTGCTCTTATGCAGCCCAACGTACATCGCAAGGCTACGTTATTCACATTTGCAGCAAACACAACATGGACAGTATGCAGAGACTGATATGTAGACAGTAGAAGGTAAACAATTGAGTTGACAGAGGAAACGAGAAGAGAAGTTGATTATTTTCTCTTGTGTCCCAGTGTTGTTGGATTTTTCACTGATATGCGGTTTGCATATTTTCTAATTATCTGAAGCACGCAGATAACGATCTGTATTTTAAATATTCCATGTTGAAATGAAGCGGACGTGTTGGGAACACAAAACTAAATTTGAATACCATATATATATTGTTGCGAATCGAATTTCATCCTCCGAAACATGATAATGTGATTTCCCTCAAAATAAAGCATTTAAAACCAACCAACTGCTAACTAACTTTAGAATATGCTCCTAATAGAGACATGGTATTAATGCCACTTTATAAACTGGGTCGCAATACTCTGAATAATTTTTCCAACAAAAACACGTCTCGCATTCAGGAACATTTCATTTCGGCACTTCCGCATGTATGCGAACACACTTAAACGGATTTATAGAAAAACGCTCGCATTTAGCCAGTATTTGTATCGCTTCCATATCTTGTCCTTCTCGCAAGCCAGGAACATATGAGAAAGCTCTGGATAACGTGTGATATCCCGTCGCATTTATCTCGCCGTGCTTGAATATCACGAATGCGCACGAAACTTTTTTTAATCTTAAAACTGCCTCGTTGAACGATTTGACTCCTGTGAAACGCTGATTTCACTCGACGCCTTACAATGCGCACATTTGCTGGATATACGTTTATAGAGAAAAATAGCAGGAAGCAAAAGGACGGGTGGTTGTCCAGCTGAGGGGAAAAAATTAAACGCCAAGGCGCGACGAGTGCGTGATAAGAAACACCATTAGTCAGGGTTTAAACGGTGGCAATGGCAAATTTCTCTTCTGGTATAAACACACTCGGATGTGATGATGCACGGATGGGAAAATGACGTGGTGGCGGATTAACTTTTTCTCGATGTTTATTCACGCAGATAATTTGGAAAGTTTTTTGACTACTTCATTAATGACTGAATCCAGATACAGTTGATCTAGATAGATGGTAATATCATGGTAATTCTAATATCACATGAATATTTGTTTACTATCCATGCTGGCTTGCAAAGAAAAAAACTTACGCACAGCAGAAAATAATAAATCATCCTTTTTTCAATTTGCTCCCTTGCTTCCTGACTTCCGCTACGCATTCCGCCCACTTATTCACCCAACCTCGCGAGCTGTTTTGCTACACAGAATATTGTTTTTCGCAGGCACATTACAAGTACGAACGGAGAGTAATACACAGCGGGTGTGTTTCCTGTAGGTATAGTCCTGTACGATTTTCGCAATGTGCAATTCTGGCATTTTATTAAACACTACACAAGCTTTAAGTCGTTGCGGTGCTGTTGCAATTTGTGGCAGGTCGATGTCAAACATGTCGGCTTTGCTTAACGAGAAGCTGGGCTTCTTGTGCGAAACGCTCCTGAAACAGAGTCAAGTCATGAAGCAGGAATGAGACAGGGAAACATGCACATTTTCAACATTCGCATGTGGTGCGTGTGCCTTCAGATGAAGAGCGAGATGCTTATTTGTTCTGAATATTGTTTGCTATCGTTTGTGTTACGCTGGCTGAGCACGGGGGTGGAATCCGGTCTTATGAGGAGATCGACAAACAGTGAGGCATTTCGTTTGTGATGCGAGAACGAATAAACTTCAGAGGACAATATCTCAGGGAATGAAAGAAAAAGTCTCAGTGCGGAACAATCGCATACAATCTTAAATAACTAAAGCTTGTGGTATTTGTTTACGCAGAAAAATGTTGAACTTGAAATATTTTCAACCTGCTCAAGGTGGAACAGACCAAGGATGATGGCATGTTGGACAAATTGCAAATATTTTCTTATTTTTTCTTTGCTTTGCGTTCTTTCCAAGTCAACCTATCAATTCTCCCCAGTTGTGAAAAGCTCGAGGTCAAGTAGGTGAAAGGTTTTGTTATTCCAATAATTACGCAGGCGTAACAAGGGCGGGAAAGTCGAGAAAAACAAGAAAACCAAGAAAATTATATAAAGTGACATTTGAAAGATATTGATCTGTTTGCTCATGGATCATCCAACATATATATTCTGTAATTTATGAAATATAATCTTGAGCATGTTTTTTCTAAATTTTCATGTACAGCAAAGCAATTATTATTTTTGTTACACTTTGGAGTAAATAATGCCTTAGCGAGCGCCACAAGAAGTCATCCGTACAACTGTGACTTCAATGTTCAGTGCAACGTTAAATAAACCACATTGTTCCTTTACACTTATACGAAACTATTGTGTCCTGCATTTTAATTTATACTGTCGCTCTAGAAGGCCATCACTTTATTCATGTCAACGCAGAAACTCAATTAAAACATGACAATTGCAATTCTACTCGAATAATAAACTTCAATTGTTTCTTATAAAAAAAAAACAACCCTGTCGTTTGATATACTTTCATGGTACACCCATTACGCTACCTATGTGCACGGAGGCGGCAAACGACAAAATGAACACGCTTTTTTTTATCACGCTCTATATTGAGCATGTCGGTAGTTATTTCCGGCGTTTGATAAAACAACTTAATTCTTATGACTTAATTCATTCCTTACAAGGGAGGATCATCGGCCAACTTGGCCAATGCGCAATAAAACGCAGCAAACGCAACAAAGTTTAATTTAATTTATGCGTATAAACAGGGCATCTTAGCGTTGCAAGTTGATATTGAGCGCAATATAAATGCAAATCGCATCGCTTTTAAAGTGATAAGATAATGTGAATGCTTTTCATTAGGGCTGCTGTTTTTTTTTTGCGAGCCTGTCGCACGAGTGTTTTACATGGGATGGAAAGTGTTTTTTGCCCTACGGACAAAAAATCACACCCGTGAGAACGGTGTTATCCTAGTGCGGGCAATTCGGGATTTTTTCCGAGCAAAAGTTGTATTTAGCAAACAATATGCAAGCTTCATGATCCAGGAAAAGTGAATTCCTAAGTGAATTAGAGAGTTGCTTATTTATATCTTGTTTTTTTTTTTTTTTGTTGTCTTGAACATGTACATATTTTTGTGACTTTTGTGATTTCTATGTCAATAGGATGATGCGCTTAAATCATGTTTGTTGTTTTTACGTAGGCAACACACGAAACATTAATGCAATATTAATAGGCGCGAATATTCGCGTCACGTTTTCTCCTTATCCATATACAGACGGAGCTTTGTGCTGCGTGTGCTAACAAGCTTCCCCATCAGCATTGGGTGGGAACATCAAGACCGGGAGCTTTGTTCTACCCAGTTCAGCGCACGCCGTAATAATAAAAGCACAACTTTTCCCAAAAGCAACAGTGATGTTCACCATGCTAGGATTTTTCTATCTGCGCTTCTATCCTATCATAATAGTATGCTTCCCGCATCAAAACTCTCGCAACCAGTGTGAATAATCGTTACCAATTGCACTTCCATGCATCTTTAACGACGTCGTCGGTTGGCGATACTTCAATCCTATGCGGAAAACAACATTACAAACAATTTGCGATTATGACTTTCAGTTTCGTAGGCGCCACGTACCCTGCGTACATTCAGCAGTTTTAATCTCACTGAAAGTACCACATACAAAGCGTGCAAATAAATTGCCTCAAACTTGTCGCCCAACCGCTGAAATATCTCTCTCGCCGGCCGGTGGAAAATAAATTTGTATTTATAAATTTTCGCCGGGCGCGTGCGACAAATAGGTTTCGGACTCTTGCATGCGCCACGGTTTTTAGAGCGATATTGTAGCAATATAACTCCCTGCACAGATGGCGGACGTGCTTCCTGAATCCACACATTGCACAAATGCAGGGAAGCAACGAGATTTTTGCAAAGGAAAAATTGTCATCTGAAAGCAACCACTCGCTGATGTAGTGCCACCTAATCTGATTTGCATTGGCCTACGAGTAATTGAAAATTGTTGACAAAACACTTGTTTGTCTCCTGCTGCATTTGATCCATTAGATTGGGACCAATAAGAAGAACCAGCAAATTAATTGGAGTTGGCACTGCTGACAGTGGAGGCAACTTCCAGCCAGTAACGTAATCTGGGTTGCCGATATTATAAATTTCGTTGAGCAGATTAATTTTTCGCAAATGCATGATCATTTAGTTATCTTTTAATTATATATTTTTTTCAACTCGCTAAATGTCAGGATATAGTTAATAAGTCTGCGATAATAAGTACCATGCTTGGTTAGTAATGGGTATGTATGGGTTAGTAATATGTTGTTTGCAATCGATGCAATTTGGTTAAATATTTTGTTTGCTCCAATGAATTTATTTTATTGGCCGTATATAAATGGTTATATATAACCATTATAGATTCAATCAACCCATTATTAGTACAAATAGAAATGTCTTCGATGCATTAATTGAACTTTTATGTCAGTAAAGAAATATTTGTTGAATCAGCACCATTAAAACTATTTTCTCATCTGCAAATCAAATTGTCAAATGTCCAATTTCCTCACAATCTTGATAAGTCGGTGCTGCGATTTAATTCCTGCCGATGTCTGCTGATTGAACCAATCTTAATTTTAATATCTTTGAATTATGCATTTTTATACGTAATGCCCAGCAAGAAATCGATTCCTTTTCTCCCTCTTTCCCCTCTTTTTTTTCCTCCTCAATTCTTCATTTTCTGTCGTGCTTTAATGAACACATTCCAATTATTATCGTTCATCGTTTTCCCCTTAAATTGAATGCTATAGTGCGTTGATTTAGAGCAGAAGAATGATGGTTTGAGTCAAGGTGCCATCCTCTTCAGCGAATTTAATAACCTGAATATGAATACCTACACCGCGTTCTTCTTCACTTCATTTCTTCATGAAGCGGTCGGAATCTGATTTACCAAAGTCTATCTAATGGATGCATAGAACGCGCACCCTGACACTTGCTATGAGGCAAGATGCGAGCTGAAAGCCATCGTATGTGAGAGGTAATGAGACACTATTTATCACTTTGTCTGCCTGCGGCGCACTTAATCGAATTAATTTTGATATGACTGGAATTGCAATTGAGCATGATTAGGGAGTCTAAATATATTCCGTACATAATTTATTTGTATAGTATGAAATTAAGCTAATGAGACCAGGCGTATTTTTACCATTTGCATTACAAGACCAAATGCATTAGAGTAATTACGCATGCATATAAATACGTAATAAATCAATTAGAATCATGGGCGAATATGAGCATTGCGCCTTTGAAAGCTGCTAGGTTCCATAAATAAATACTGATGGTAATTTAGGCATATTATAGGAGATTACAGTTAATTAGTCCCACTTAATTATCATATTCTGGTGGATTGTATTAAAAATGTGTTTTGGATTAGATTATTCCTGTTGCTTTTAATTCCTGTTTACAATTGTTTGTCTTTGTCACATCTTGAATGGAAGATGTCATATTTGCATTTCATAGATTTTACTGCCATAGAATGCTCTTTTGTTCAAAAATATGAAGACGTTTTATTAACGCTTTTGTGTCAGCGCAAGGATAAGTTCAATTTGGAATTCTTTATTGCTGATTTAGTATGCATAAAATGCATCCGGATCCTTTAGACTCACATTTGCTAGTTACGAACGTAAAGCACAACATAAAATTGTTCATATATTCTTCATTACAACTGAAGAATTATGCAACATTTCCTATATTTCTCCTATCTTGGTGGATAATTTTGGTTGTAAATTTTTATTTACTACATAATATGAATGTAGTTGTATTTATTCAGTAAAAAAAATCAATTTCGGTATCTCCATGCTCGGTTTTAGATACATGCAAATGATGCTTTACACACATTTTTATGGTAATATCGTACGCACACCTAATAGCTATGCAAATGAGTTCAACATGTGGAATTAAATTTTTCAACGCACTCATATTTTGCCCACTTTATTTTGATTGCAACAAATATTCCAAGCAGTGTTTGTTCCATCTTTATTTGTACAACACAAACGATATGAGTGCGCCCATTGTACGAATGCAATCCAAGCGGAGTTAAATAATAAATAGTTCGACAAGAACGAAAAAGGATCATATATGCTGTAAAATACAGTGTGGGATGATCAGGAGTAGAGCACATTGATTTAATTTCTGCTCTGGTTCCATAAAGAATCTAATAAACCACGCACGGATCTACTTTATGATGTTCCGCAGCGCATGCATTGAACGCATAAAGCAAATTTTGAGCTTTTTCCCTTCTTTTTCCGATGCTCCATCTAGGGTCCAAGTCGGTTTTCAGCTCAGGTTATAAAATGGAGGATTTTGCGTTAAGTTTATCGCCCTTAAGCTAATTTACGCCCACCTCAACAATTTCCACTCGAATTTTGACAATAAATAATTAATTAAGAATGTTGTGTTTGGGTACAGCATAACGATGGTAGTTAGGTTAATGAGAACACAACCTGGGCTTGAGAAGAAGAAGTATGGGTCTCTTGTTTATGTTAACTTGTTAACCCACGAAACGCGAGTTTTCGAAGGTAGTCGCTGGAAATTTATATTTAATGACTAGCTATTTATTAAGTCATCTAACAGCTTCCAGCATTATTAGAATTTCATTATATCCCAACCGCTCAAAGTTTGTCTTGTTAATTATTCATCTGCACCAAATTCCCCATCAATATTATCTCCTCCCCCTTGCTGCTGCTATGGACGTAGTTATGTAATCTGCATATCATTAATTGTTGCAGAAGATGAATACGATCTTCTTACGGCTGTAAAAATCCCGTTTGAGGATGCCCGCTACCAGTACGTGGAGGAGGAGGGCTCCGATGGCTTTGCGGGCTTTGGCTTCCGGGATGGATCGGATGTGAAAATCCCATACCGCGGCATCTTGCCGGAAAAGTTACCAGCCGAGTTTTCCATCCTGATGAGCGTCCGCCCGTTGGGCACCCAGCCGGGCTATCTGTTCGCGGTTGTGAACTCGCACGAGAACATGGTGCAGCTTGGCGTCAAGTTGGCCCCGCATCGGACGCACGCGTCCAAAACAATTATTTCGCTTATTTACACCGACCCATCGCAAGTCAACAGCAACACCATCGCCTATTTCACCGTAGAGAGGTTTCTCAACACGTGGCGCAAGTTTGCCTTTAAGGTGACTACCGAAAACGTGACACTTTTCTTCAACTGCATGGAGTATGAGACCATGGACGTGCGGAGGATTCCGCTGGAGTTGACGTTTGAGTCGGCGAGTACGTTGTACATTGCAAAAGCAGGTGCGAAAATTGATGAGAACTACGAGGTAAGCAAACTGTTTATGTGGCATATGGGGTAAATTGACGAAAATGGCTCTCGTTGCAAGTAGATGAAATATGAGGACATAATTGTTTGAATTTAATTTGTATACGTTTGTATTTTATCATTTTGCCATAGTTCCGAATGCACCAAGCTTTCTGTGCTAGGAAAGGCGATTATTACCGATCCAAGCTTAGCGACACTGAAGTGTAATGGGAGCGAATCCTGGACAATGTAGCACAGTCGACCTAAGACCACCGAATGAACAACACCTGTTTCCAAAACGTTTAACTAGAACCTTCACTTTGATGAAACCCAGAATACGATACAATGTGTACTGAAATGTTTACCTCCCTCCAGTTGGTATTTTCTATGAATATTGCTTAGTATTTCCCATCCAAAATAAGATGTTGTGTAATTCGCAAGAGATATGAAGGCACTTTGTTACTAAAATGTTAATAAAGATTCTTTGCGAGTGCGCAGATCGTAGCGTTTGCGCGCAACGCGTATGGTCTGTGGGGCGGCAGAACCAGTAGTCTTGGCGCGCTGTTCAGTCAGCAGCCACCGCTTGGTCGGGCGCCAACCCTTTCCGCGTCGCGCAACATGCGCGAATTCAAACTCGCTGCCGCTCGCCGGCAGTGAGCATCGTACAGGATGTGAGCACAAGACGCGCCCGCTGTCAGCACTCATTGCACTTGGGATTAGCAGCTTGGTGTCGCCGCCATGGCGATGGTACTCTCGAGCCAGAGCCGCCTCCTGGTGGCTCTGTGTCTGTGCTTGCTGGCGCTCTCGGGCACACTTACGATCGGCTCCATCGCCGGGTGGTTCCATCAGCATCACATCCAAGATCCTATTCCTGCACGTCTGCGGCAGGTAGAGTCATGTCAGAAGAACCTAGCAAATAGAAGACAAGTTGTCTCTGCACTTTAATTTGACATGGCATCAACACAAGCATCTTAATACTAACCTGTTCCTTTTGTACGCATGATGCCAATCACTTTTTGATTTGTTTTTGTTTCCGTTTTGGGGGAGGTCTGGGTCCACTTGAAAAATCGCCCGCCAATTGATGCGCTCCACTCACTGCAGCAATAAAGAAATTGGCCTGCACATCCTGCTGCATGTTCCAGCTTGCTTTTTACATTTTGGCGTGTTAACTTCCGCCACAATTCCTTTCATATCAAACTCATCCTAACGCACATCAATCTCTATTTGTATGCATACCCTACGTGCATCATCTCAATTGCGAATGTCTGCAACTGGCGCTTGTTTTGCGTTTTGCACGACATTTTGTTGCCACCGACAATGTCGCACGGTTTTACTGCAGCGCCGTAAACGCATTCGCTGCTTATCCACTTGCGGCAATACCGCATTGTCACCGGCACGCCGCCGCCTTAACCGCCCTCGCTTGCACTAGTTATGAATGCATGTCGTACTTATTTTATTGATACGTTTTCATCCGCACGGAAATGTGTGTCACTTGCAAGAATGAGCGTTTTATGTACTGATGCGTTGCGTACGTTGCAAACAGCGCAATTTCGTTTTGAACGCAATTGCGCAATTGCATGTGGGTCACAGAGCCGTCCGCATGTAAGCAGTTGACACATGGCAAATCCAGTAAGCCGCTTAATTTTTGGCTGGAAAAGTTAATACAAATGGATTTTATGATGTAAAAAGCAAAATACCTGATAATTTATGAGAGGGAGGCTAAATACAAAAGGCCACATTTGTTACATCCGCAAACATAAAGCATGTGCTCATTACACACTCGATTTTTTATGCTTTGCATTCTTTATATTTGGGTGGCTGAAATAAGTTCGAGGGATTACAACGCTGAAACATAAATACTCTCATCAAAATTGCGTTGGAATCTTTTAAGTCGTAGACTCAAGCATAGAATCTACACATTTATTCTCATTTTTAGCATGCCAGAAGAAATTATTTCATGCTTAATATTACATTTATTTTAATAGATAAAAACTAGCTTAACCTATTTCATAAGCACCATAAGTT
>JAODGC010000007.1:3556335-3580357 GCA_027574925.1 Ecitoglossa quadriceps | reverse complement strand
AATTATTTCATGCTTAATATTACATTTATTTTAATAGATAAAAACTAGCTTAACCTATTTCATAAGCACCATAAGTTATCAACGTAAGCCCAACTTTTTCTCTCCACACTATATGGACTTTTTCGCTTCAACTGTACACGAACTAATTACTTTAGAAATACATTAAACACAAATAAAATTCTATCAAATTCACCAACGTTGCTTACGTGTCAACCATAACGAGACTCTCACTTTCGTCTCTGAAACGGTGCCTATCTGTCAATATAAACGCAATTATTTTTGATGTTCGAGGAGTGAAAATAAAAGTGTGCGCGCAGTAAAACCAAACGATTTACCTCACCATTCGAAGGCGGCCTCGGAAAATTGAAAATTCATAAGAACGGTGTATAATCAGGTTGTTTAACAGCCGCCTCCAATCACGCCAATGTAGAGACAGTGCAGCATAATGGGATAAACACGCTAAGCAAAGAAATGAAATCCAACGCTTGAGCATGCAGCAAGCAATTTGAATATTGAACTGGACTCGAATGTGAATCGAGTTAGGTTTCATGCGATAGAAGACCCTTTATTGGGGTTACTCTGCCTTGGTGAGGTGTCACCAACATACACTCGCGCGTAAAATTGCGGCAATGAAAATTAATTAAGATTGGTCTAGACGTTCGGGGAGGTTCAATACAGGTGTCTAATTAATTCGACACGCCTGCGATTTATTAAGGTTTGGACAAATTACACCGTAATGCCTTTGTGTTCTCAGCATGTTTTGAAAAGCAGGAGTTAATAAAGCAGTTATGTGGTTTAGATATGCTGAAGCAATTCATCCCCTGAATAGAGAGAAGTCTAATTATGAAAGAGTCCAATCTATTTTTTTACTGGCGTGGACACAATGCAGTGCTTTGATTTCGTTCTATTGACTCAATTTCAATTGCATTCCTAGTTACAAACTTAACCTCTCTTCAGTGTGGTATAGTTTAAGTTGTGTAAATCAAGACTCAACACTCGTAGCTTCTGCTACAGATGGCGCTGCAGATGTGTATCGACAATTGCATTTTCTATTCGAGTGATTTTATCAGTTAATTAATTTCCGTATTTTCATCAGGGAAGAGTTGATGAAACAAGGTATGACATAGACTAAAGTAGATTAAATCATAAACTATCTAGAGTTTGGAGAAAACTCATTCAAAGAAGTCATGGAAAAACATTACCTAAACCACCTTGATTATCTTGTTACCAATGGGATGAAAACCGTCATAAGGATTTTGCAATTTTTAGAACTCATGCTTAATCAAATATTGCACTTTTATTTCAGAATAAATATTTACAACATTACAAACATAAATCAATCTAAATTTAATTATGTTCAATAATAATTCATTATTTAATATCAATGCCATATTAAACAAAAACAAAGAAACAATTCAGTTGATTAAAATGACATATGATGGATAAGCGATTTGTAAATTAATTTAAATGTGCAATCGCACGCGCACAGCAATATTAAACGGTTATTATTGCCCGGAGAGAGTTTATCACAATTCATATGTGGGTTTACATATGTTGGCCACGATGCTACTAGTCATTAATTGCTGTTTTTCACATAAATTCATGTGGCACAATAAATTGCCCACAAAATGCTCAGCAGAAAAATACGCCAGGAAATTGTTATTTCCATTACATTTCCATTGCAACTGCTTTCGTGCCCATACAGGAGATATAATTATATTTGAATTAATATTACATGTTCAATTACAAACTGCTGATTTTGCATTAAATCTGCTTTTTATTATTTTGTCGTTTTCAATTTATTTAGACAGGGAATTAAATGCGAATACAATGAACGATGCAGAATGTCGATTATAATTTTCATTCATCATTTGTGTTTAATTTGTCGGTAACTTTGTAATGTCGATAAAATTTAATGTACAATTAATTCGCCATTTCAACCTACTGCTATGTGAAATAGGTTAATAATCGCATGTTTCAAGTGAAATTATTTGATTATTTCGAAGTGTAGTGCCAACCAAATGGGTTAGATAGTTTTAACTTCCGCCTTTATCGACTTTATTGTTGCCTTTGGAACTTATTCAGTACACATAGACAGTAAATCGTGATAAATATACTTTATCGCGTTGCAACACTAAAGGTTTGATAGTCATCATGCTCTACTCTTCAGGCGCAATGCGTGAAGGTGCCGGGCATTGTAATTGATGCTCGTTTGCTCCGAGAGGAACATATTGTCCAGCGCAAGATGAGCGCAGGCGAAAGGTGTGTGCCTTGCGCGATTTAGATAAGGTACTTTTCGTTTTATCGCGAGCTTGCTGGACTCGAGTGGGACATAAACGTCGAGTGGCGACGACAGCGGCGGCGAATTGCGCTGGTGGGCAATTCAATTTGGGAAATTATCGGAGATTGAACGATTTTCATCGCACTACTCTAAGACCTAGAGGCCATGTTGATATTTTGCTTGGGATTTTTATAGATAAGGATTTATAGGTGGTGATATTAATGCAAAATTTTAATTAAAATAAAAAAGTAGCTTAACTCAAGTAGTACCAGTTGTAGTTCAATTTTAGGCAGTTTAATTTGTACACAACTAACAAACAATCCAGGAACAATCGACGTTCAAATCACTGCAAATTGTGCGTTTAATGACCATTTTATTATCAACAACTCTTTTTTTTCCTCTCTCTCTTCTATTGCTTCACCTGCACAACATTATTGCTGCTTTTATTTTTGGCGTTGGTTGTTTTTCCCAATAATAGCTATTTGCGTTCTGTACACCCTTGGCATGTTTTCATTCGTGCGTTAATATAACGTTTTATTCCAACACAGGCAGCGTGTGGCAAATTGTAGCAGTGCACTTCTTTATTAGATTTATCGTTAGAATGTTTCGACGTGTTCGGATACGCTACGTGCGCCGCCGCCGCCAGAGTTTACGAAACGTGAAGCGAACAAGGGATGAGTATGCAAGTAGGCCACGTCGAGGTGCGATTGAAATGCGTTATAAATTTCCACGACAAAGGTGTACGCACAGGCGCATCTTTTGTCGTTGGCTTTTGGTCGAGATACAAGACGATGACGGCGGCCCGTCGCAAGGCGGCAGATGTGAACCGAGGTCGCGATCGAATCGCATGCGGTGATATAGGAGGGCAGGTACAAAGCGGGGCTGGGCACCAACGATTTACATTAGAACCATTTTGTTTATTTTATTGCGGCTGTGTAATTTATCTCATCTACTCAAGCAGAAAAAGGGATGCAGCGAACATCATGAAATGTGGATATCGTTTTAGGACCTCTACTTCTTCAGCAGCAGGAATATTTTTATTATTTCCTAGGGATATACATGAAAACAAATGGGGATGGTATTTTTACGTTAGAATGTCAATCAAACGAAATTCTTTTCCTTTCGCTTTTAATTTAAAATGAGAATCTTTAAGGAAATCTAAAATAAAAATAATTGCTGAGTATTGTGGGTTGCATAGAGCTTATTTTCATCAAAAAGGAATTATCAAAGATGTTCAAAGGACTATTATAATAGGAATGATTAAATCTCTTTGAAATATAGAAGAATCTAGAAGAAACTTGTGTATTGCTCCAAGTTTAATGTCAATTTTTACTAAATGATGACTTTTTATTATTAAAACTACCGGTGGATTATTTGTGGAAATGAGGTTTGTCAAAAGCGACTGCAACGCGAGGAGTATATTTAATGAACTTTGGATCATTGTAAAATATATGAATAGCGCACGACGTGAACCTGAAAAGTGCGAATTGCAAACCGTTGGCTGCTTTTAACTCAGCCAGCCACGAAAAAGCTGAAAGGTAATTTCCAAACTTTTAAATCATATATGAAGCTAGCTTCGATTTCAACACTCCCGAAGCCCACAATCCAACGGCATAAAATTTTATCCAAGTTGCAAATATAGCACAGTTGCTTGAAATATCAGCGTATAAATAATACGTATAATTTAACTTTACTAATGACTTTGTCAACGAAACAATTTGCCAGCCGCTGGAAAATGACAAGGCAAAAATCTGCGAATCAGTTATGAATAGTAACAGAAAATAAACGAAACGCGATCGTAGAATGTATGAGTTGGTTATTAGTTAATAAGCTTTGATTGTTACATGAAGCTTTTTTGCCTTGTACACGGAATACAAAAACATCATATGTTTAATACCTATAGGTATAAGTATACTGACCTTTCTTCCGTTCTTTCAACATCACATTGTGGGTTGCGGAGATGCTTTGCTTGATTCGTTTTCGTTCCATCACGATGCCGTTGTTTGCAGCACTACGATTCATTTCCGCGCTTCTTTATTCGCGCACACAGTCGATTTCGTACACAACGGCGTGTGTAATAAATTGCATTGCGGCTCGATTCTCCTGAAAGTCATTACCGCATAATACCAGGCGACTGAAGATGCGGGGAGTAATTCGCTTGCTTGATGAGGAAGAGCAGGCGTTTTGAGGAGTCAAGCCCAGAAAAGTACGTACGTTCTGTGGTGATTAATGAGGAGTGTTAAGGCTTTATGCAAGATGTGCATTTTTAACAAGATTCTATTTTCTATTGTGCTTGGGGGAACAATTAATTATATATCATCGTAGGGGAGAGGCAGCGAAAACCCCGTTATAGGAATTTCATCAATTGTATATGTTCAAATCACAATATCAATTTATTTTCTTAAACTCAATTAATCCCAAGCCGACTCTGGCCGAAGCTGGTAGCTTCGCAGGTGATAAATGTTTCCATTGACGTTAGCCTTGAGTTGAATGGCATTCCTATTTAGAGTTTGATACAATCTGGCGACGCCTATGGAGATAATTCTATAATGCAAAGTCAGCAGCAGTTGCATAACGAGGACACTGACGATGACATCATAGTGAATATAGATATCCTTATGGATCCTCATCCCTTATATTCCCAGCGCTGTGCCACTGGCGTGCGCTTTCGCCTCGAATGCAACCAAGTTATCATGATTAGTTAAGTTAATATCCTCGGCATATGAATTCGGAATAAAGATCACATAAGTCGCCCGACTCCATACGCCTGATGTTTTTCTTCGCTCGCTTATCTGATTAGCGAGCGCGCACATTCCGAAATGGTAATCGCCTGAATGAAGATCTATATGATCTTCATGCCGGGCATTCCTCAAGTTAGCTGAATTAAGATTAAATTATCCTGTGGACGTGACCGAATGCGATGCTTATTTGAATCCCGGTTCTGGGGGACTGGAGTCTTTCTATGCTGTCATGACCTTCTTTTGGCAAGACACTGGCACACGCAGGAAATGGTGGAAAACGCTTGAAAATGCAAAGTTTAATATCCTTTTCCAACCTTGCATATTGTCGACTCGGTGTGCTAGACGAGCTTTGGGTGATAGAGTTGATGCGGTTTTTATTCGAAATCAAGCAGGGGCTGGCTCAACGATTTCGGAGATCTATCCAAGCTCGTTTTGCTTGCTTTCCATCCGGACATCAAAAGAACGTTTTGAGCGATTCGCGGTTTGGCGAATTTCATATGTTCGTCAGACAGGCCAGTCTGTCAGTGGATAGCAGTTCGGAAACTACTGCCTTTCCGCCGTCCTCCTCTTCCCCGCCGCCTTCTCCGGGAGAATTCAACTAAACTTCGGCTATACCCAACTGTGAGCGCTCCAATAATTATGAATCTTGCCAAATGTGCATCCATTGAATATGTAATAGTTATATGTTTTGAAGTTGCATAGTTTCGTCTATGAAGTAATCTACCTTATAATGCGCCGGTTTAGATACGAAATGCAAACTAGTCGAGATAATGTAAATAGATTTCGCTGCGAGTTTAACTTTCAGTATCGTAGGGCACATGAGAGATGCACTTTCGAGTTAAATTTCAACTTTCAGGTATAAAATATAATGGAATTTGTGGGCATACTAATAACTTAAAATTGCTCGTTGTTTTGCTGCCGGCGGTTTGCGATGGTGAAATCTTGTAAATGTTTCAGTTTAGCGTCGAAATTGTCACCGACTGGAAATTGACTTTGACTCTGCTGTGTTCGGTTGTGTTCTGGGTTGCGATGTCACGAACGAGCGCTGACACTTTGCACGCCCGGTTAAACTGGCATTGCGATTTCCCAACATGAAAAGCATCCACACACAGGTTGCTTACGCCGACAAACGAGGCTGTTTCTTTGTGGCTGTCGCGGTAAAAATAGTCATATCTCTGGATTAGAGCAAATGGTTAATATGGGGCGCATCAAACGTGGTGGCGCGAATTGTGGCCGACGAGGAAATGCGAATGAGGGCCGCGGAAATGTGTGATTTACGATGCCGGGCGCATAGAGAGCCATTTCGCCGTTTTTCGCCACTTGCATAACGAAATTGTCGTTAAACATTTGTTTAAAGGGTGCTATGGATCAGCTGAAAATTTATGACAATCCAAACATGGCGGACACTCAATGCGACACCACTTTCAAGGTAACCAACACCAACTCGAACACCGTACATTCCAGACAATTTAACGGGAAGAGTTTTTGTCAAGGGAAAACTTTTTTGTTGCTTTATTTTATTCTTTGGTGCATATGTTCCATGTGATTTGTTTTATTTTACTTTTGTTTTATTTTTATTTTATTAGGGATTTAACGACAAAGATCTTTTTCCCGATACGAATTCGCTAAACGATATACTATCAGACGTAAGTATGAAAGTATAAAATTGTTAACGGTTTTTTGCATGCTCCAAGGTAATGTCGTAGTTTTCGCATAAAACCAAAAGCTTCAGCGAGCGAACTCGGATGAAAGAAAACCGACGTTATTTGCCTCTCATGCTCAACTATCCCCTGTGGCATGGTGTCTTCACCTGTTTCCTTCTCCAGAGCTTATGCGCTTAAGTGCGCATAATTTTTTCCAAGCTACGCATTGTTTGCATTCTCACATATACAATATACTTCATCCAGCGCCCTTTTTACGACTGCTCTCATTTCTTAACACCGCGAGTTATAACTACTTATAGCTCGAAACTGACGGAATCTTTCTCGCGCAGGTCGTGCGAGAGGACGAAGTCATCGCTCCGGAGGGCAGCGGCAGTGACGGGTTGCTTGTGTTTCCGCCGCCGCCACCTCCACCCAACGGTAAGCACTGCAAATGTTTAAAGGAAAATTGCTGTAATAAAGTACTTGATGATGATCCGGCCGCTGCACTCGAAGGACCCCTTCAGCATCGCGGCCAGAAAGGCGAGCCAGGGCCGCGGGTAAATTCAGCAGCATTTTAACGTAACACTTTATATTCGGGCGTAAATATTTTTTTGCGCAGGGTCCACCAGGCGAGCCTATCCGAGGACCGCCGGGTCCTCCGGGGCCACCAGGATTACCGGGCATTCCGGGAGAATCGCTCGGCGGCACGGTAAAGTTTTTCAATTAGACTACGAGTGAGATAGTTTGATAATGTTGGATGATTTGTATTTACGTAGGGTGGAACATGCGCGTGCAATGTTACAAGTCTCATGAATTCCTTCCTTATGCCAAAAATGTTGCCAGGACCGCCTGGGATATCAGGCACGGAGGGAAAGCAAGGTCCGCCTGGAATGACTGGCCAACCTGGAATGCCAGGAGAAAGAGGAGCTGAAGGACCACCGGGAGAAAAGGGTGATAGAGGAGAGAGAGGACCTGTGGGGCCAGAAGGGTTACAAGGCCAGAAGGGAGAAAGCGGTAGAGATGGCGTACCAGGACAGGTTGGGCCTCCAGGTCCGCCAGGACCTCCAGGACCGGTTGAATTTGAGAATTTAGATGTAAGCAATTAAATTGCTTAATATAAAACGAACATATTGCTAATCCAATTGTTTTCTAACTAAAATGCAGCCAAGTTGGAAGCCAAGAACATCCTTTAAGGTTATCTCGAAATAATCTTTACTAATTTAACTCTTTAATTTATACCTTTAATAAATACCCTTTACATTTAGGATGCTGTTCTTGGTGCTGGGGCAATTCGACCGGGCAGTCCAGGTCTTAAAGGAGAACCTGGCCAACCGGGCACTGTAGGCCAACGTGGTGAACGTGGTCTTCAAGGCTCTAAAGGAACTCGCGGTGAAGCAGGTGCTAAAGGTGATCGTGGAGATCGCGGTTTTCCCGGTGAGCGTGGTCCCCAAGGGTCTAAAGGTGAACCAGGTAGTCCTGGTTTAGATGGTCTACCTGGAACACCAGGTGCTAATGGAAAGAACGCTGAGAAAGGTGAAAAAGGAGCTATCGGTCCTGCTGGACCTCCTGGACCGCCGGGCTTACCTTTTGAATATAGCGATAATAAGGAGTACGCAGGAACTGTAATTGGACAAATTGGACCTAAAGGTAACGTAGGTGATCGCGGTTTAAAGGGTGAAAGAGGTGAAGCTGGTGAGGCTGGTATTCCGGGAGTGCCAGGAATGAATGGAGCGCCAGGAATCCCGGGGGAGAAAGGAGAGCCAGGAAATCATGGACCATTGGGACCTGTAGGACCACCTGGAATGAAAGGAGAGCGAGGGGAACGAGGTCCACCTGGGCCTATTCAAGTTGTTGATTCAGATGCGGCAATTATTACTATAAAGGTGAGATGGAAGTTGGCTATAAAAGATTCTTGTAAACCTTTATGAGTTTAGGGTGAAAAGGGAGATCTAGGAAAGAGAGGTCGACGAGGAAAGGCCGGCCCTCCCGGACCTGCTGGAGTTCCTGGTAAACCAGCGAATGGTGGTGATGCTGGATGGATGGTAAGTTACAATTTTATGCCGGAAATACCAAAAACATATCTAAACGTTTCCTTTTGTACTCCATCGGAATCTTAGAATAATCTCAAAGTAAGTGAATTTACTTAAAGCAACTTCTGCCATAAATTTAACCTAATCTTATCATTCAGGGCAGACCAGGCACTCCAGGAGGCCAAGGAGTCAAAGGAGAGAAAGGTGAATCTGGAGACGGCCGAGTAAGTAACTACATTTCACAAGAGAAGAGGTAATTCTCTTGCAGTAATGTCACCGTTTTATTAATTTTGTTTCTCAGGGACCTAAAGGAGAAAAAGGTGACACAGGCATGGACGGCATTCCGGGTCGTGACGGCCGCGATGGCGCACCGGGACCACCAGGCATTTCCAACAGTGAGGAACGGTATATTGCAGTTCCGGGTCCGCCAGGTCCCCCGGGACCGCCGGGCTCGCCAGGCATCTCTATAACTGGCCCAAAGGGGGAACCCGGCATTGCCGCCTACGGTGGACCAACGTACAATCTACGACCAGGTAAGAAACTTACAATTCTGCCCAGTGGATTACGCCTATTTAATGAGTTTAAACATTTACATCGTCTACTTAAATTGTTTATTATGACAACTAAAAGCTTCTATTTAATCTGTCTGCTCGCAAAGGACCCGCTCGTAGTAGCAGTTTAGACGCGCTTAAAGCTATGCGTGAGTTGGAGGAATTGAAAACAGGTAAATAATTTTACATGTGAGGAATGTTCGGCCAACGTCTACGTTCCTTATTTTTGTCGTAACAAGAAAAACAGTTGGAAATGAGGGCATTGTAAATGTGGCGGAATTTTTGGACATGTGGGCGTTTTGTAGAGTCAATGGTTTTGCGACGACGTCTTGCAACTTTAAAGTGTTTTATGCCACGTTGGGGAAAGATAAAAAGTTTTTCTACGCCCATACCATGCATACTGGCAATCTGAGTGTGCTTAACGTTTATGATTTTATTATTTCAAATATTCATGCGGTGACTAAGAGAATTGTTCATGTTAAAATAAATTCTCAAATAAGCAGTAGGCAATAGAATAGTTATGGAATTGTCTTAGCTGGTCCTAATTTGGAGCAGATACAATTCCTATCAAGATCAGTATCTGGTAGTAGCATGACATTGACAGCAAATTAATAGTGCCCACTACAATTTCATTGTCCGAATTATGCCAGCATTTACTTTCATAGCTCATAAACTATACAGTGTAACAAAATATTTCCGTTTAATTTTTGCTGCTTTGGAGTCCGTAACACATTTAATCCTCGTTGGGATGCAAATGTCCCAGATACCATTTCCTTCTTGTGCCCACGTCCGACCTTGATGACTTCACGTTGATAACCGTGTAACATTAGTTTAATTATTCCGAACCCTTTGCCGCCGTTTGTAGGCAACTAATTGTTACACACGTGCGACCCTTGCCCACAGTTTAATAAACACTTTACGCGGACCAACAAAAATGTGTTTTAATATTCACTAACTTACTTACGCCGTAACACTTCTCTTGCACTATGTCAACAATGCCGATGTTGCTCGTGTTGCCAGGGACGAGAAAAATATTTGCCTACATTCAAAGCACTATCGAGAGGTGTTCACGTTGTGCCCAAACGTCCCTCATCCTAACGCGTCGACAGAGACGTTCTGGAAAATTGCCGCACGTCCGCCAAGCCCGTAGAAATAAATGTCGCAGGTTACAGCGCCGAGATGCATATCAACGACACACATTTGTCAGAATAAATTTAATTTCCTCCCTTTTCATCTGCGCCGCCAACAATATTTCCACCTTTTCAACCACCTCTTCCAACCCTCCTCTCCTCTGATTTGTTGGTACTAGTGACGTGTATCAAACGCTTATCAAACATTACACTTCACAGGTCGCGCGACCGCAAGCCCTCTCGTCTTCGACCAGGAGCAAGAACAAGCACGAATCGTGCCCGGCGCGGTCACTTTCCAGGACAAGGAGGCGATGACCAAAATGACAACTGCTAGTGCAGTAGGCACTCTGGCCTACATTATCAGCGAACAGGCGCTACTGGTCCGCGTGAACAACGGCTGGCAATACATCGCGGTGAGTGGCACTCCGATTAGTCTGGATCGATGTGTAATTTTGCTTCTCGCCCAGTTTTCTCCGCAGTAAACTTAATTGCCGTTTCAATTAGGGAATTGCGTGATACGCACTGCACACAATTAATATTAATTTCAATTAATGTTGGTGCGGTAATTAACTGCTTTTCGTGTGATTCCTGTCGCTGATTTATGCATGCACATGGCTTTATTTGCGCTGGCGATTATTATGCGGAATTGATTTGGAGACGAGCGAGATGATTGGTGATTAATGCTGATTTTCAGTTGGGCTCGCTGGTTGCGATATCTACACCAGCACCATCAACGACCAGCAGTCCTCAACTGCGCCCACCGTTCGAAGTCAGTAATTTGATAAATCACATTCCAAAGCAAGCAGAGGTCCCTAATGTCAGTAAATATACAATAAAATACCTTGTACCTTGTACAAATAATACGATACCTGCTTTATGTTTTCAGTGGTATCCTAAGATGGTAAGATCAAGGCCAAACCAGTACCTTCAAAAACCTCATCCCTCGCACAATTTTGAAATATACTCTTTTCAGTTGCGAATGGCAGCACTTAATGAACCCTACACCGGTGATGTACATGGGGTCCGTGGAGCTGACTACGCCTGTTACCGAGAATCTCGCCGCGAAGGACTCCGAGGAATGTTCCGAGCATTCCTTTCTTCTAGAGTTCAAAATGTTGACTCAATTGTTCGCCAGCAAGATCGCAAACTACCAGTAGCAAACCTCCGTGGAGAAATCCTTTTTAATTCTTGGGCTGAGATGTTTAAAGGTGACGGTGGACCTTTCCCACATCCACCTCGAATTTTTTCATTTAGTGGAAAGAATGTCCTTACGGATATGGCGTGGCCTCACAAGGCCGTCTGGCATGGCGCACTAGTCAATGGAGAACGCGCCCTGGACACCTCCTGCGATGCCTGGCAGACTGGGTCCAGGGACAAAGTGGGTTTGGCTGGGTCTTTAAGAGGTCCTCGTTTGCTGGAGCAGACATCGTATACTTGTGATAAACGCCTTGTTCTGCTCTGTATTGAGGCGACTAGCGAACAAGCACCACAACGAAAGAAGAGAAGTGTTTATTTAGAACAGAGGTACTTATTGAAGGAGAATTTTAGAATGGTGGAGATATATTGAGATGATTTGCTTTGCTTTGTTTCAGGTTTAAAAGAATGAATAATGATTTAGATGAAGACCTATTGGACGCAGATGAATATCAGGAGTTCTTAAGTGCCATATAACTTTTGTACGAAAGCCTTCTTCAGCCAACCGATGCTTTTTTGTAAATATTTATTTTCGCTAGCGTCCTGTGTCGACAGAGGGCGGCGACATAATTTATTCCATTTCCAATATTCGTTTATTAAAAGCGCCTCGAGGCGTAAGCGTGCATCTATTTTGACTGCGTCCAAATTGCTCCACAGCCGTGACTGCGCGTGGAAAAAGCGGAAAACCAAATTGCTCACTCAAGTCAATAGTTTGTAATCTCGATCAGCCGTGTTTGTCGCATTTATGAGTGCATTTACCACAAAGACACCCCACCGTTGTTCGAATGTAAGCATATCGCTTGTGAGACGTGTGCGTTGTATGAAAGTTAATCATTTTTCCCTTTTTTCGAGCAATGTGACAAAGTACTGGTAGTTGTAATGTTTTATGTGTTTAGCGTGTACGTGAACGTGTTGAATGATAGTGGTACCGTCCTCTTAAGATAACTTTGTCGTCTTTAACACACGTTGCGCGTATATCCGAGCGAACGTGCCCCATATCACCACTGGAACCGACATAGTAGATCAAATTCAATGGTTTATTTTGTGACATACATTACCTAGTTGGAACCTTCAAATCCCATAAGTGTTAATACCCATCAACCATTGTCTATGAAATTCTATCAACTAATAATGATGTATCCCATTTCTAACACTATGCAAAACATACGCCGATTTATCACGTGCATGTGCTTATAATGAGAAAAATGAAAATGGAAACATTTTGCAAACCAATTGTAGTTGTGTGTAAGATATCCAAGTAGTTGTTTCCGTTGAAGACTATTTGTTATGTATGTTTAATAAAAATATCATGTAAGTAATCCAAGGGATGATTACTATAATTTCAGTTTTCTTCCTATTCTAGTTGCCTTAGTTACGCTGATTTTTTTTTACAGCGCGGAATGGTCTTACTTAAAATTTCTAGTTGCACTCATTTATCTGCACATTCCGGGACCGAATGGGCAATTAACTAATATGCCTTTATCCAATTTTAATTTGGTCCGTCGCCATGGCTCTAAAAAGCTGACGCAGCTTTTCTTTGAACATTCTGACATTGGGAAGCTTTTATGCGAGGTATTCTCAGGCATAATTTGATGAAAACTTTTGCGTTTTCAGATCGTGCTTAGGACAATTGCCTTGAAATGTAAGCAAAAAGTCAATTACTGGCATTCATTAACGAGAATGCTGCAAGAATATTACATAAATTGTAATTTTTATTCATTTCAGCATTCCAGTACCAGGATCATTACCATATTGGATATTGCGTTAAATTAATTATACTTCAATATATTATAGTCACAAAGTAATGGTTGTAACATCTAATAATGCATTATTGATGTGTCACTGCTTATGAGAGTTTATTAGTGGTAAAGTTAGAAATCATAGTAAACCATTAATTTCATTTGGATATTGGTTGATATGGGATTCTTTTTGAGAAGAGTAACAATAGATGTTGTTCGTGCGGTGGTGGAGTGTTGACTGTCATACAGTTTCCAGGATTTGTAGCCATTAGACCTCGGTGGCTTTGAGACGCTCCTGTTGCAGGCCCGAATTATCGCGCGATCTCGCGGAATTCCCGATCCAATAAATTACAAAAAAATATTGCGAATATATCAGCATTTGAAACTTTATTTCAAATGTTGTTTCAGATTATATATATATATGTATATAAATACTATTGATTACAATAAACCAATGAATGAAAAATTGCACACCACTATTGCAAAGTAAATTATCTCTTAACCAAGATTTGCACCTCTATTCAAAACATACTATGAAATGAATTATAATCACAAAGAAAACGTCGATAACACATGAAACGCAAAAGGTGCACTCTTCTCAAAGCATTCAATCATGTAAAACAATATTGATTCATATAAACAATGCACTAACGCTTATAGCGTCTACTGCCGCCCTAATCCAAGTATTAAAGAGTAATAATGTGTAGTGGGTATCATCTTAGCGGTTAATAATCTCAGAGTGGTGTGAGTCAATCCTCTCACTGCTCCATTATTTATAGCCATTGATGCATAGTCTAACTCAATTTACCTAGCATACCTTGTCATACTAAAGTTATTACTCCTGGACTTTGCTTACAATACTATTAACTTGACTTATTCTAACAGTTAATACAATTATTGTTCCGCTAGCTTAACAGTCTTCAATCAAACGTTGTCAGCTAGTTCAAACTGAGCACTTTAAAAAGTCAAAAAGTAAAGTGTAGATTCTTGGCGCCTGCTTAGAAGTGATGTTTGTTCTTTCGCATTTGGTTTGATATGTTTATTCAAATTTTATTTGCAAATAGAGAGCTTTTTAGTTCGTGCGCTTGCTCGTTCAATTGCAAATGCCCAATCAATACTGGAATGAGGTAAATAAAGTAGCACTGGAGACTCAATTTATCTTAAACGCTATGTCAAAACTGGCCAATTTCATTGTTGTCAAATTTCAATTTACGAAAATATCACAGTTTAATTTTGTTTAGCAATTATTCCCGCTTCACTTTGTTAATTTGTGTGATTTAAAGTCTGACTAGACAAGTAATTTTGAATTTACTTCAATATTGCACCCTACAAGCGACGACTTCTTCCAATACTAAAATCACTTCATATCGCACCGATTTCTGTTGCTCTAACACACTAATTACTTACATCTATGCTTACCAAATATTCGTGTTTTAAACTAATAGGAATACATGATTATTCTGCTGCTGCCGCCAACATAAAACTTAGCTAATTTCGCATTTGTCGATAATAAATAGTAGTATTCGTAAATAAGTACGAAACGTATCACATAATTAAACAAAAAGAATCCTGAATTCACCACACCCATTCTGGGCGAATAAAAAGTGGTGAATTTAAAATGAACTTAACTACATTCAAGATTATCATCTTCAACTATTAGTGGCACTTTTCCCCTTGGGGTTCCAATTAGGTCTCTTCATAACGATGTTTATCTTCATTCTTCCATGAACTTACTTGAATATGAGGAGGTGGCAAGAAACTTCGCAATGATTGAATCAATTGAATTGTATCCATTAGAGCTACAAATGCGACAATTATAAATAACATTAAGGAGTCACTTGCATTTGCAACTTACTTTTTTGTAATGCTTCTGATTGCTTTCCATACGGTTTACACATCGCTGGCCTAACGTAAGTCTTCATTCTCGCCATATTTTTCATAACCTCAGCAAACGCCCTAACAATCTTCTCTTGTCCACCATCTCCACCTCTTTTGTCTTCACCTGCACTGTTGTTTGCCCAGGCTCCATTATGCAATGCTAGTAAGTCCTTATTGGACGATGAAAGTCCTTCTAAAGTATCCAGATTGGCTCTAAGGAAATCAGTCAACTTGTGTTCAAGTGGCAACTCAAAATGTTTCTGTCCCTGACTTTTCGACACTGTCACCAGGTCAATTTGATGTTGCTGTTGTTGCTGCTGTACTTGTTGTTGTAGTAACTGTTCACGTTGTTTTTGAAGGTTTGCATTCAATTTTTCTATATTCTGTGCCGCCATCGCACGGCTTGCTTGCTGCTGCTGCATCAATGCAGCTTGAATTTGTTGTTGACTTGGTGCAACTGATTTAGTCCTATCCATCATGCCTTGACTCTTTGTGTTTTCCAAATTAGCTTGCCCAGTTAAATCCACTGCATTCATTAGGTGACTGCTTAAATTTGGTGGAATTGGCATAGGGAATTCGGTATTGAAGTTAGTATTTCGAAGAGGATTCTCTGAATTATTACTTTGGCCTTCCTGGGCAAGAAAGTTTGGATTACCAGCAGCTAAATGCTGAAATGTCTTTTGTGTCAACTCCATCTGGTTCTTATAGAAACGACAAGCGGGGTTTGGGCAGTTCTGTACAACTTCAATGATAAACTCTTTTTCCATTCCAAACTGTTCTCGACCGATTGTGTATGAATCCATCACAGCTCTCACAGTTGCTTCAACACCAAGATGAAGACCATGTGGGCCATTCATGTGCTTCAACATTACTGCATTTGCAAAATGTTCAAATGGTAAGATAATTTTGCCGTTTTCTCTAAGAATAAGTCGGCCTTGTGAGTCTAGCGCTACTCTACTTGCCATCATTCTGAAAACAAATCCAAAAATAACAAACATGCATACTAATGTTCAATGAAATCAAGTATAAATTAAAAAGTAGCAAATTCAGATAAGATCAAAGCTTCTATACTTCATTAAGCGAAAGCTTTATTTAGCTCTCAAGCCTTCCATCATAGTTTCTCATCATTGAAAAAAAAAACCCAACAATAAAACAAAATGAATGCAAATTATGACTTACTGTAAATATGCTGCACTTGGCAGCATTGATGATTCCTTCAACTCTGTGAAGCACTGTAACAGCTCCACAGAAGGATTCCATCCCTTATTCTGTAGATACAACTGCAAAAGCATGTAGATCTTCTCAGTCACATAACTCTGCCCTGGAAAGCCCATGCTTGCAGATGAAGGCAACTCAGTCTGCTGAATGCCTTTGGCCAGCACGTTCTTCATCGTCTCTGCCAAATCCATTTTCTTCATTTGAATGCTGAACGCTGGGCTACAGCGGAATCGGCGCGTAGATCAAACGTACAGTTTCCTCTGGACCTGGTGATGCTTATTGATGTTTGTGGGAGCGATGCGGAATAGACGCCTAGGTACAAATTAAAGTAATATCTCACGTTAATAGAGACATAAGCCTCGCGAAAGGAAGAAGTGTGGAGTTTAATGATTTCTAGTAGTGGATATTTGATGCGCTTTATTTAATTACCATTTATAATGAGTCCTTCCTACAAGCGCACACCACAATCACATTACTAGTGCATTGGACAGCGAGACATTTGAGCAAAATTGAGCACTAGCGGTAGGCGAAGGCATGCTGAAGCGGGAAGCGCATTAATAGAGAGGGAAATGAGGAAAAGTCTAGGTAGGGCTCTACCAAGTATGCTTGTAGGACACGTGGGACGTTTGTTAGGTAAATGTTATGGTCGCTAGATGGGGATACTGATGGAGAATCTTGTATGAACGAAAAGTTTGGAAAGTTTGGCGCGTTCTCCGCAACGAAATGAAAAAAATTATACTTTTTGAAGCAAGTGGCGTCTACTAAGAAGCAATTTAGTCTAATAATTTATTATCCTTTGAATTAGTTTTATGAACACCAATTACTTTGTTCGTATCGTACTGTAGAGAAAAATAGGTCAAAAGTGATTTCAATACTGGATTTGAAATGTAACGTCATTTCAAATATTTTATTAGTTATTTATCGTTAAAGATCATTGTGTATTATTTCTTACTCAACTATACTTTAAATACCTTTTATTGGTAGATGAAATCCAGTGGAAATAAACTGGAAACCTAAAAACTTAAATTGTAATTAAAAAAATTCTTATATTCTTTCTATTATTAAAAAGATTTTATGAATAACTAAAAATATTGAATCTTAAGTTAAGCTTTAAGCTAAGTGAATTTGGGGTAGCAATTCAAAAACGCTCTATTTTTGAGATTCTTGACTTGAAATTGTTCGTAAAAATGTGAAAACCATTAGAACGCAATAAATTTTAAGTCTAATTACTTAATTATAGTTAATTGCTTAATTAAGTAAATTTGTGAATATTGTCTTAATGAATTTCAACAAAAATTACCTTAAAATTACGTTTAATTTTGGGTATTTTGTAATTTTTTGCGTTTTAAAGTGTCACATTTCAACTGTTTTGCGTGCAAATTCCGCAAGCAATAAATTAGTCAAACTAACAAGCACTTGAATACAAACTAAAGACGTAATCAATATATATTACAAATTCTTTTTGAAGCCATTTCTTGCAAAGATACTTGAACTTTTCGCAAACAATGTGCAAAGTACAAGGCACAAACCAATATTTTCCTTCCGATTTGTCACTCAAACTTCCTTCAACATATTCTAGTTACAATGAAAATGCCTTACTCAAATCCATCTTGAACATACAAACATTTCTTAAGATGAATTATTTAAACTATGCATAAGTTTGCACTGCCAATTAAAGAACGAAAGAATATTCCCCTGTTGCATGTTTAAAGTTTAAATATTCAAATTACGCAGCAATATAAAAAGGACTCAGCCATCCTTGGAGTCAGTTGAATCGAAATGGCTCTTCTTTATGATCGTCACATGCATTTGGCTCAATGGAGTCTCTTGGTCTTGGGTTTAGCCCACATTAACTTCATCTCACCCAAGCAAGAACGCTTATACAAACGGTACCGCAACTGCGTTTTGGTTTGGTTCGTAATTTTTCTTACAAGTGAATTTATTGAAGTGCCATTTATTATCAAGGAGAAAAACTGGTCGGACCTAATAGATAATTTAACAGTTTCTATGCTCTACATTAGTACCACAGTGAAATTCACCACTTTAATGGGCGCCCGCATAAAATACCTCGTGAAAGATGTTCGTGACGTTGAGAAAATCATCCTGGAAAGTGCCGATGAAACCATGAAGCATATCAGTGAATCTTTCCGGGGGTACAACAACAAACTCTCTATGTTAATTCTTTTTGGGGTTGGCGTGATGTCGATTAGTTTATGGTATGGTAACCCAGCTTTGAATTATCTAGATTGGAAGTTTAGCAACCATCCAGTCAATGAAACCTATGAGAGAGTCTTGATTTTTATTCAATGGTTTCCTTATGATTGGCACGCACATTATTGGCTATCTTATGTGTATCAATTTATCTGTGGATTCTACGGGGCGACGATCACAGTATGCCCTGATGCATTCCTCTGGGGATTCATGACATTCGCATTGATGAACTTGGAAATTTTAAAGTACAAATTAGATAAAATTCCTGAACATACTAAGGAGACAATGAAGGTCAATCCATGGATGGATGAAAGGATTGCAATCAGAGTGGTGACCAATAAGTGTATCTTATTGCACCGGAGGATTATCGCGTAAATTATAATTACCGTATTAATGCAAAGATAATAAAGTTGCGCTGATTTATAGGTTTGTTAAAAATTTGAATCGAGCGATGAATTTCATGATGTTGATTGATTTTTGCATTTGTTCTATACAAATTGCTGCAACTGCTCTTCGTATTTTATACGTAATACAATAAGAATTATCTTCTTATTAGAAAACATTAATGAAAACACTGATTGCTTACAGTTTGGCAATAAAACATTGATGCTCATCTCTGCAGCTGAATTTCTTTGGGCTATGACAACACAAATGCTATTGTTCTACTGGAATGCAAATGAAATTCTTTTAGAGGTTGAAACAAATTTAAGGAAATCACATTTATTATATCTTGTGTTTCCAGAGTCAAAACATATCGATGACAATTATATGTAGTCGTTGGTATAATTACGACTTGGACATCATTAAGGATTTGCAATTTGTAATGTTGAGAGCTAAACATCCATTGTTGCTTAATATTGGACCTTTTTATGCCATGTCTAATTCAGTGGCGATTAGTGTAAGCTAATTATAAGAAGCAGAGTTTTATTCAGGCTTTTCTATTATGCTTTTGTTGCAGATTTTGAGAGCTGCCTACTCTTTCATTGCTTTGATGCGATCAGTTGGATAATCTTTATTTTATTCTACAGTGCAAATACCTAGAAGAAATAGTGAAGGTTATGTTAGTAACACTTAAAAGTTTCATATGCAAAATATAAAATTAATTAAAAGCAAAAACAGAATAGATATTTCCATTAAATTTTATACTTGGGCTGCAATACAATCCAATAGGATTGATAATCCGGTATGCAATCTGCTATCGTAGCCGGTAGTACCTTTTCCCAGGAGTGACCTTGGCTAATCCGATGTGGAATATGGTATTGAATTATAATTATATAGCATGGTCCAGCCCAATACATGCTAGCTTGTACTTCTTGGATTCAGCTATGCTCCTAATACGCTACTGAATGTCACAGTTTTTTTACAATGCATTAAGACCGTTTTGCGCATACCGAGAAATAATCTGAATTTGGTAGGACAACAACCGACAATATTTATTTATATTAAAAGTTAGAATATTAGATTGTGGAAGTAAAACCCAACATTGAAATGGAGGTATGCGCAGAGAAAACATTATTTTGAAAATTGAGGATGTTCTGTCCATTTTGTATCTTCGATAGACTAACACAATATTCTGTCTAGATTACTCATGAATGCAAATAGGAAGTTGCTGAATCGCGCTGGGATTTTGCACGGTCTCATTGACCGCATTAAGCTCGTGGAATGTGGAATAGTAGTGGTTAATCCTTAATACCCTTGCGAGCTTACCTAATCCTCTACTACGAAGTAGTCAGTCCTTTTAAATTATTAAAGGGACCATGGGCATCGCAGGTACGGGTGTATGTGGAATATAGCGAGTAATGGGATAAATTAAGCGAATTAACTAAAATAGGTTTACATGTGCATGTATTACAGCGATTTAAAGTGAAATGGTTACGTTTAGATTTGCAGTAATATTTTCATATAAAAACAAGTCAAAATTTTATTGAATGAAATAGTTTTTGTAGAGATTAACTTCTTATGGTGTAATTATATATGCATTTTTGATGTTCCACTAAATGTTTTGTGATATCTGCAGTCTATAAGTAAAACTGAGAAGGAAGTAATATTTGGGTGTATGTGGAACGCTCGTCAGGTGTAGGCCTCTAGATTTACCGGAGGTAAACATGTTTCAATAGCAGAATAAGAAATAGCGCAGATTTTGATAGTTTTACAGATGTCCATAATTTTGTAGAATACTTTTTGTTCAACAGATTTCTTTATTATTCTTCAATAATTTATTATATTTCAAATAAGTTATATTTAGAATACAGTGGTAGAATTATTTGGTAGAGACATTCCATAGGGTTTTGTATATAAAAAAAACAAAACGATTGGGCAGCGCGCTGGGGTTTTTTTTTTACGTCGTTGTTCTAGAATTATTCTGCAGTTGGCCAAGTGGGATGGTCTAGCAGGATTGAGAAGAGGTGGATATTTACACTATCTATTGGTTGGTTATTTGTGCTAAATCCCACTATGCTGGATTCAATATGGCAAGTACCTCCCAGATTTTACTATGCTCCTAATACTCCACTGAATATTACGTCCTTTCTGCAACACTGTTTGCAATTGGTAGAATAATAACCAAGAATATTTATACTACAAACAGACGCATCCTGTAAGAAAATCCCATTCTTTTGAAAATGGAGGATGGTCCTGCCCTTGTATCTTAGTTAAATCTTAAGCTGGCATGGAAGCTTGTAATGGACTAATATAATACACTGCCTAGATGCAAATGAATGCAAATAACAAGTGGGATAGGCTAGGAAGATTAAAAACAGCTGCATGCCATTCTTATTCTCAGCCTGTCTATAAGCACCTCCTTGATTTTCTATTCTCCTGATATGCAACGTTGGCATTGAGAGCAGCACAGTGCAGAGGTACCTTAGAGAAGTAAAGCGTAATCATAAATGATGGTCCTAATATTCTAGGTTAATTCGCGATTGTAGATGAATAGGCATCTACCATTTGAATATACCACATAGCTCTCCATGTTTTAAATAATCCCACCTACATTTAAACTACAGCAACCACTTCTAACTGAGATTTAAGTAACAGAATACATTCGCCTTCCTCAATAAAATATACCAAGTATGCAGTATACATTGTGTATCAGAACTGGTCTTATCAGCTGATAAGAATTGGAATACAACGAATTGAATATCAACAACACTATCGCACCTCTAGGCGAACGGATTTATTTATATTCCTAATGCAATGGAAAGCCTCACAAATTGAAAAGTTTCTTTTTATTTAGGCGTAAATGTAATCCTAGTCTGACTTAATATCTAAAATGTCAAGTGGGACGGTCCTTCCTCACCACCCAACAATAGTATCTATCTCTTACTAAACCTTAGATTTTAAATGCTCGTCCACACTTGGTGAAAAAATAATACGGGACAGTTGGTGCCCAATTCGTTGCAGATGAACTGAAATAGTCTATTATGTATAGTGTACAACAATCTTTATAATTTGGCAACTTTAATAACTGAGAACCTCAGCATCTAGATAGTGTTCTTCATTCTACTCGTAGCATTGAATGCAAATAAGATGAACCATCTTTTGCTATAAAGTTGAAAAATTCTGTCGGAGTATTGTCAGATGTTAGGAAAATGTATTAATATACGCGAACGCCTCAGAGACACCGAGGAATAATGGAATCCTAGAAAGTGTAGAAAGTTGACACTCTACCATCAAACAAACAACATCTACCAGTTATTTTCTACGCAACTTTTTAAGTAGCAGTACGCAAACGCTATGTAATTGAATACAAGACTAATAAAACCACTAATTTTGTGTAACTTTCAACACCTTGTATATAACCCAATGCAAAGCCACACAACAATTGATGTAATTTCATCTAATATGCGCTTAAATCAATATTTTAAATTTTTTAATGGGCATCTTAATGTTCCATTAAACATGTTTTTTCTCTCTCACACAGCGCTGGCGCCATAAGTAGAACAAAGTCAATTTGTTTGGTGGAACGAAGGCTGCTGAAGACATCTTAACATTAATACAAATAGTAGATAAATTAGAATATTTCTAAAAATCTGCGAAACAAAGAGTATTCTACAAAACTGTGAAGATCTGCAAAACTAACAAAATCTGCACTATATTTTATCCTGCTATTGAAATACGTTTACCTACGGCAAAGTAGAGGCCAATACCTGACGAGCGTTCCACATACACGAAAATATTATTTCCCTCTCAGTTTTACTCACAGACTTCAAATATCTCAAAACATTTAGTGGAACATCAAAAATGCATATATAATTACACTATAAGAAGTTAATCTCTGTAAAAACTATTTCATTCAATGAAATTTTCACTTGTTTTTTTATGAAAGTATTACTACAAATCTAAATGCAACCATTTCGCATTAAATTGCTGCAATACATGTACATGTAGACCCATTTTAGTTAGTTCGCTTAATTTATCCCATTACTCGCTATATTCCACATACACCCGTACCTGCGGTGCCCATGGTTCCTTTAATAATTTAAAGAGACGGACTACTCCCGGGTAGAAGATTAGAAAAGGATTGGGTAAGGTTGGGAGTGTATTAAAAATTAACCACTACTGTTCCGCATTCTACGAGATTAATGCGGTCAATGGGACCGTGCAAAATCCCAGCGTGATCCAGTAACTTCCTATTTCCATTCACGAGTAATCTAGACAGAATATTGCGTTAGCAGGACCATCCTCTATTTTGAAAATGATGTTTTCTCTGTGCATCCCTCAGTTTCAATCTTGGATTCTACTTAAACAATCTAATATCCAAACTTTTAATGTAAATAAATGTTCTTGGTTGTTGTCCTAACAATTTCAGATTATTTTACGGTGTGCGCAAATGGGGCTTAATGCACTGTAGGAAAACCATGATATTTAGTATGGTATTAGGAACATAGCTAAATCCGAGAAGTACTAGTCAGGTAAAGATGCGGGCAGATACAGTATAGGAATTTAATTTGTACACCACCAGATCTACCACCACCGTGTTATTTCTGTGGCAAGTATTAACTTTGCATATAACTTCCACAATTGGCACCTTCACTTATATATAAATCCTGGCCTTGTTTGACTTAGGGTCTTACAAGAAAAATAGAATGGAGGTATCTCCACCTCCCAACAATATCTATTGGTTATCTACCCCAGTGGCGTTTTGTAGAGTGCATTCTGTCACAAAACTTTAGGTTTTAAACGCTTGACCACACTTGGTGCAAAAATAATAATGGACAAGTAGAACTAAATTCTTTGCAGATAGACTACAATAGATCATTGTGCGTATTGTATAACAATCCTTTAAATTTTCTACATTCAGTAACGGAGAACCTTTATATCTCTAGATAGCTTTTTTATTCCACAAGTGGCACTTGGTGTGGTGGACCTCTTATAGTCATTTTACTGCAGCGTGCTCAGTCTTAG
>JAODGC010000007.1:3543136-3556235 GCA_027574925.1 Ecitoglossa quadriceps | reverse complement strand
GCAATACGCCAATAAAGACAACCCAATTAATTCAAATTGAATTTCAAAAGTCTCGCACTTCCACTCCTCCGGCGTTATGTTCTTAAGAAATGCTTGGGAATTATTAGCCTGTTTTCAATTCCACATGTTCATTTTATCAAATTAATTATCAATCAACACTTATTCCTTCCACAAAACGCAAAAATCTAAAATACAATGTAATTAACAACCATTTCTTATTCACATGTGAACCAATCCGGATTTCCTTCTTCCATCGTAAAAATTTAAAATCCCGAAAGTTATTCTCAGTTATAAAAGTAATCCCGGAATATCCAAGGCTCAGTTGACACAATGGGTCTCATTAAAGATCGCCACATGCGTATGGGTCAATGGGGCATCATAATTCTCGGCTTGGCTCACTTGGATTTCAAATCCCCTCGAAACGAACGCATTTACAACATTTACAGAAACTGTATCTTAGCATGGTTTACATTCTTCGTGATGACGGAGTTTATTGAAGTCCCCTTGATCATTAAGGAAAAAAACTGGTCGCACCTCATCGACAATCTCTCCGTCACAGTTCTGTACATCAGCAGTGGCGTAAAATTCGTTACTTTGATGGGAATCAAAATAAAAGTTCTTGTTAAAGATGTCCGCGCAGTGGAAGAAGTTATTCTAGCTGGCGTTGACAAAACGCTGATAGAAATCCTGGAAAAGTACAGAATGCATAACTCAAAGCTTTCAAAACTAATTTTATATTTCATTGGAATGTTATCCATCACTCTATGGTATTGTAATCCTGGTTTGCATTACTTGGATTGGAAATATGTGGAGGATCATCAAACAAATGAGACTTACACGAGGATCTTGATTTTCGGATCTTGGTTTCCGTGGGATTGGAAAACACATCATTATTGGTTTGCGTATATGTATCAATTTATTTCTGGATTCTACGGAGCCATGATGACGGTTAGTCCTGATGCATTCCTCTGGGGATTCATGACCTTTACGTTGATGAACTTGGAGGTGTTGAAGTACAAGATAAACATGTTGCCACAACATGCAAAGGAGATAATGGAGTCCAATCCTGAGATGATTGAGAGAACTGCGATGAGAGTTGCTACAATAAAGTGTATTTTATTGCATCAGCGAATAATAGCGTAATATTGAAACAAGTTGTATGCTAAAAAAGAATCAATGATTTTGATTGTAGGTTTGTCAAGAACTTGGATGAAGCTATGAATTTCATGATGCTGATTGATTTCTTCACTCGTTCTATGCAAATTGCAGCGACTGCGCTTCGAATTTTATATGTAAACTTCTTTCGAACAAAACTTTAATAAAACCCAGTGATTCATCTCAATATTGTATTTCAGTTTGGCAATCAGAGATTCCTCTTAATCTCTGCAATTGAATACATGTGGGCAATGACAACGCAATTGCTGTTGGCGTATTGGTATGCCAATGAAATTCTAACCGAGGTAAGAACCTATAAAATTCACCTCAAGTACTAAAAGATGAAGGAACCCATTTGTGATTTAACAGAGTCAAGATGTGTCAATGACAATCATCTGCAGTCGTTGGTATGATTACGATCCAGATATCATCAATGATTTGAAGTTTATGATGATGAGAGCTAGAAATCCATTGTTGCTGAATATAGGCCCATTTTACAACATGTCTAATTCAGTTGCAATTAGTGTACGTAATCAAACAATTTACAACGTCCCTGCAATGTTATCGCTTTGTTGTAGGTTTTAAGAGCTGCGTACTCCTTCATTGCTTTGATGCGGACAGTCGGTTAATATTTAGCCTTAAACATTTACAACAATGATTTTAATATCTAGTTTCATGTTTTCCTTAATGTGAAATAATAAAACCTCTCGATTTAAGTCTGTATTCTGTATAAATTAGAAATTACAGTATCGAATGATTGTCTGATCAACGTGTGAACCTGTCCATACCTTTGCCATGTTTTTTCTACTAAAAATTTATGCTTTCAATTTCTAATTAGAACAGGTGTTATAAAAGCACATCCACCTTCTGCACTTGCGTAGTTTCCCATATCCTCCTATTATGCCAAGGCAAGTTCTTCTGAAAACATGAGCATAATACATGATCAACACATGCACGTCGCCATGTGGGGTCTTTTCATTCTTGGTTTAGCTCATGTAGACTTCACCACACCCCAGAAGACTCGATATTACAGCAACTACAAATACAGTGTGCTCGTGTTTTTCCTCTGCTGGAACATATCCCAAATAATTGAAGTTCCAATTGTTTATCGGGAAAAGAGATACGCGCATCTCATCGAAAACCTCTCTGTGACTCTCCTGTACATCAGCAGCTGCGTTAAATTCGTTTCCTTATTGGGTACAGAGATTAAAGGTCTGGTTAAAAACGTACGTGCAATTGAATCCATAATCCTGGAAGGAAAAGACGAGAAAATGAAAGAAATCTTTGAGAAATATAGGATTTACAACAAACATTTATCAATACTGATTCTGTCTCTTGGTGTCTTGACAATTATCTTATGGTTTGTCAACCCAGCGCTTAATTACCTCGATTGGAAGTATACCAAACATGAATTGAATGTGACTTATCAAAGGACGCTGATTTTTGGCTCTTGGTTTCCGTTTGATTGGAGGCATCATTACTGGACTGCGTACTTTATTCAATTCATGGGTGGTTTATATGGAGCTGCAATTACAGTTGCACCTGATGCATTTCTGTGGAGTTTTATGACGTTCGCCCTGATGAATTTGGAGATATTAAAGTACAAACTGGAATGGTTACCCGAACATGCACAGGCAACAATGTTTTATAATCCTGGCATGAATATAAGCCAAGCGATGAGAATAGCAACAAATAGGTGCATTATGTTACATAAAACTATTATCACGTAATTAATTTCAGCATGAAATTCCCGCAAGGACAGCTTTAATATTTCCACTTTTGCAGGTTTGTTGCCAACCTAGATAAAGCCATGAATATGTTGATGTTAATTGACTTTTTCATTTGTTCAATGCAAATTGGAGCGTCAGTATTACGATTAATCTATGTAAAGTGCCTGTAAGTGTTATTCCAGTGAGGAAATCATTAAAATTTCCTTTGTTTTCAGTTCGGCAATGATGCTTTAATGCTATTCTCGGCTGCGGAATATTTGGCCGGAATTTTAACTCAAATGATGCTGTTTTACTGGCATGCAAATGAAATCCTTTTCGAAGTAGCACACTTCCCGTAGGTTTTGTTTGTTTAAGTAATTGTTTCTTATGTTTTTAGAGTCAAAGCATTTCCTTGGCGATATCCAGAAGTAGATGGTACAATTACGAAATCCCCATTATGAAAGACTTGCAATTCATGATGTTAAGATCGCAAAAACCACTTTTGTTAAACATCGGACCTTTTTTCTACATGTCTACATCGGCTGCTATTAGCGTAAGTTAGGAAAATGTTAAACAATGTGAATTATTGCGATTTGCTTCCTTATCTTACAGATTTTGAGGGCTGCCTATTCTTATATAGCTTTAATGAGACAAATTTCTTAATTTAATACAAGCAAATCTAGAAAATTATAATAACTGCTCAATAATATGATTGAATTTTGTTTGCAATTAAAATAAAATTATAGCATAATATTTGTTTTGAAAATTTTTGTCCAGCTTACGCTAGCTTTACTTACTTCTAGTTCTGCTAACGTCCGCATCGCATGTATTATCCAAATTCAAAATCATCCAGTTTGCCAGTTTTGCCAAAATAAAGCTTGTTTTGTAAAAATAGCCTTTGCACTCCCCATGTCACCGCAAATCACGGAAAAATTCCAAATGTTCGTTTAAAAACATAACGCCCAAATTCAATCATCGTTTAAGCGATTGAGCTGATCGTGGCGCTGAATCCGCATTCACTGTACTTGCTCGTTGTGGGGGGGCCGCCCAGAAAGCACGTGCTCGCCCAAGATGCTCGCCGTTCCTGCTGTGGATCGCCCGGCCTGCTAAATCCAGTGAAATCAGTCGATTTTGAACGCGGCGTATAGACGACCGATCGCGTTTCCATCTCGTTCGTTCACTCAGTGTCACTTTGTGCGTAGCCGTTGGAAGCTGTAAGCTGAATTCATCCTGCACGGGCGTGAAGGCCTACGTCACACTTGTGCGCAGTCCAAGTCTCCGACATGGCTAAGGAAGGGAAGCAGCGCGACGCCGACAGCGAACAACATGCTGCCAAGGAAGTGCCCAAGAAGCAGGAAGGTGGCGAGGGCGCCGACCACGGTGAGCACAATTCCATGGCATATTTCAACCTGCATGTCGTCAGCGTAACAATTACATGGCGATGAGCCACGCGTTTTTCATTGCGGTTTACGACCTTGCATTACGTAACGCGTGCTAACCTCAATCGGATGCTGATTTTAAAATAATTTTGCCGAGTTTATTTCGGAAATGGCATTTGCATTACACTTTGCTGCGGCTTTACATGTATTTGTCGAGAACTATGTTCCATGCTGGGCGTGCACTGCCCGTGTCTTCCCAAATGTCTCGCTGACAGTCGCTAATTCACAAACATTATCTTTGAACTTAGACCCCGTGAAATACGCCGGCATTTTGTTATATAAAGCCGTTTATAGGAACCTTGCAGTTGTTCCTGTAACATCCATATATTGCATTCACAGAGATTTCAGCCTCACTTCCTGATGATTTATAGTTTATTATATTATTAACTTATAGTTTTGAGTGCAATAACAAGTAACAACTTGGTGATATTAATGTGATATTAACCTCATCCCACTCGTTTCAGAAAAGAAAGAAAACATTATCAAAGCTGAACAAAACGGTCATGCAGAGGCAGAAAGCAAAGGTAAACAATAACTTGAGACTATATAGTTGTTCAATTTACAATAGGCTTATGAAAAAAACCTTCCAGAGTCTAAAGTTGCTAACGATGTTGACGAGAAAGAAAAGGACGAGTCGGAGGCTGACGGTAAAACCAAAGACGAAGTTGTTTTCATCCAAGACGTGGGCTTTTCTGTAAAAATTGTCAGTCCTGGAACAGAACCCTTTGACATTCAGGTGTCCAGCATGGAATTGGTACAAGAAATCCACCAACTTCTTATGGATCGAGAGGACACCTGTCATAGAACATGCTTCTCTCTTCAACTTGAAGGCAACACTCTTGACAACTTTGCTGAGTTGAAAAATGTTGAAGGCCTGAGAGAAGCTTCAGTTATTAAGGTTGTTGAAGAACCTTATACAATGCGTGAAGCCCGTATTCACGTTCGGCATGTTCGTGATTTACTCAAAAGTTTAGATCCTGCTGATGCATACAACGGCGTTGAATGCAACTCTCTCAGTTTTCTCAACACAATCACACAGGGTGATATTCTCGAAAAGAAGAAGATGCGTGCGGAGAGTGTAGACTGCACACCACCCGAATTTATTATGCCTGACAGCAAAGAAAGGCCTTTATCAGCATTGCAACCAATGAACAAAGAGCAGAAAGTCCCACAATGCATGAAGATTCTCACTACATCAGCATGGAATCCACCACCAGGAAACCGGAAAATCCATGGAGATTTGATGTACTTGTATGTTGTCACTTTGGAAGAGAAGCACTATCACATCTCTGCATGCTCAAGAGGTTTCTACATCAACCAATCAACTGATGAAGACTTCAATCCAAGGCCAGCATCACCAAGTCATTTATGCCACTCTTTGATTGAACTGTTAAATCAGGTAAGTCCAATGTTCAAGAGGCATTTTGGCATCCTGCAGAAGAAGAGAAGTCAAAGACATCCTTTTGAACGTGTGGCGACGCCGTATCAACTTTATGCATGGACTGCACCAACATTGGAGCATACGGTTGATGCCATCAGAGCTGAAGATAGTAAGTAAATTGTATTGTTTGAGAAAACATTCTATTATTTCCAATGTTCAATTAGCCTTCTCCTCGAAGCTGGGTTATGAAGAGCACATTCCTGGACAGACTCGTGACTGGAATGAAGAACTACAAACAACGCGCGAACTTCCGCGTAAAACTCTCCCTGAGCGTTTATTGCGTGAAAGGGCGATTTTTAAGGTTCACAGTGACTTTGTAGCAGCTGCAACAAGAGGTGCAATGGCTGTCATTGACGGCAATGTGATGGCGATCAATCCAGGTGAAGAGGCAAAGATGCAGATGTTTATTTGGAATAATATCTTCTTTTCGCTGGGTTTTGATGTGCGGGATCATTATAAAGAACTTGGGGGAGATGCGGCTGCTTTTGTGGCGCCTGTAAGCTATTTATTCGTTTAAACGAATTTATTTGAATTGATTTCAAATGTTTTACGCAGCGCAATGATTTGCAAGGTGTCCGAGTCTACTCGGCGGTGGATTTGCCTGGCTTGTACACTCTAGGCACAGTTGTGATTGATTATCGTGGATACCGCGTTACTGCACAGAGCATCATCCCTGGTATCTTGGAAAGGGAGCAGGAACAGTCAGTGGTTTATGGATCTATTGACTTTGGTAAGACTGTTTTATCTCACCCGAAGTACATGGAGTTGCTGAACAAAGCCGGACAACAATTGAGGATTATGCCACATCATGTGAAAAATGACAAAGATGAGTCAATTGAGTTGTGCTCAAGTGTCGAATGTAAAGGTATTATTGGCAATGATGGCAGGCATTACATTCTAGATTTGTTGAGGACTTTTCCTCCAGATGTTAACTTTTTAAAGCGTGAGTATAAAATTTTTTACATTGAATTTGTTTTGAATTTAACCTTTTAACTGTAGTTGATGAAGAGCTCAGTAAGGAGGTAAAACTTCTCGGCTTCCCCATCGAACACAAACACAAGTTGTGCTGTTTGCGCCAAGAGTTAATTGACAGTTTCGCTGACTCTCGTTACATGATGTTTATCAAATACGCTGCTTTTCACATGCAACAACTCAACTTGCGTAAAAACAGCGATAAGAAAGCGCTTGCAGAAAATGCAGAAAGCAAAATAGAAGGAGCTGATAAAGACACCAAAATTGTCAACGCTGAAGCCCAGAAAGAAGTTCCTGATGTCAAGAATACACCACCTAAACAGATTGAAGCAGATGAAGCAAAGAAGATCGTCGAGAGTATTACAGGCATTTCCGAGGTAGAAGAAAGCACCAAAAACATAGTAAAAACTGCATCGTTGGCAGTTGGTTCACTTAAAGACACCGAGTTTGACATCAGATTCAATCCTGACGTGTACTCTCCAGGTATTCGTCACTGCGAAGATTTAGACCCTCCATTAGCTAAACAAAGGCAACTCGTCAAAGAGGCTGCCGAATTTTTACTTACTGTTCAAATTCCCACATTTATTCGTGATTGCCTTGATCACTCCTCTGCGCCGATGGATGGCGCTACACTATCTGAAACCCTTCACAACCGCGGTATCAATATTCGTTATTTGGGTAAAGTGTGCAATTTGCTTTCAAAGGTAAAGCAGCTTGAGTATTTGCATAGTATTGCTGTAAATGAGATTATCTTAAGGTCTGCGAAACATCTCTTCACAACGTACTTGCAAGGCGCTGAGATGATGAATCTTTCGGTTGCAATCGCACACTTTTTGAACTGTTTTCTGTATTCTGGCGCGTTGTCTAACCCTCTTCAAGGTAGCGTTGATGAGTTTCAATCCAAAAACAATAAGAAGCGGAACAAGCGCAAAGGTCGAAACAATCCATTGCAATGTGTTGATAGCAACGAGTGGGCTACAACAACGCAAAAATCGCTCTGGTTCGCATTGAAACAAGAACTTAAGGCTTATTTTGACTATGATCTTACGTCACACGACATTGACAGCACTCTGGAAACATACACCATACAAAAAGCCTCGATGTTGAGGTCATTCTGTCTCAAAACAGGCGTGCAAATTCTCTTGAGAGACTACAACTTTGACTCGAAAAATAAGCAGATCTTTTATGAAGAAGATATTTTGAATATCTTCCCGATTGTAAAGCACATTAACCCTAGAGCTACAGATGCGTTCAACTTCTACACAACAGGCCAGAACAAGATACAAGCTGGTTATCTCAAAGATGGTTATGAATTGATCAATGAAGCCCTTAATTTGTTGAACAATGTTTATGGCGCCATGCATCCCGAGATCTCACAATGTCTTCGCATGATCGCCAGACTGAACTACATTATGGGCGATCACGCAGAAGCCATGGCATATCAACAGAAGGCAGTTCTCATGTCTGAGAGAGTTAATGGTATTGATCACCCGTACACCATCACAGAATATCTTCACTTGGCGTTGTACTGCTTCGCAAACAGCCAAGTCAGCACCGCGTTGAAACTGTTGTACCGCGCGCGATATTTGGCACTGATTGTCGCCGGCGAGAATCACCCTGAAGTAGCGCTGTTGGACAGCAACATTAGTTTGATCCTGCACGCGGTGGGTGAATATGAGTTGTCTTTGCGCTTCTTGGAGAAAGCGCTCGCACTGAATATCAAGTACTTTGGCTCCAAATCACTCAAAGTTGCGGTGAGTTATCATCTCGTTGCGCGGACGCAAAGTTGCATGGGTAATTTCCGAACAGCACTAATCAACGAGAAGGAAGCGTATGCTATCTATAAACAGCAACTAGGAGATAATCACGAGAAGACGAAGGAATCTTCGGAGTGTCTCAAACATCTCACACACCAAGCAGTTGTTCTGCAGAAGAAAATGAACGAGATCTACACGGGGAAAAATGGTGCTTCATTGCCACCTATTCAGATTCAACCACCATCGATGGGATCAGTGTTGGACATGTTAAATGTTATCAATGGTATTCTCTTCGTACAGATTAGGTAATAATTTTATTTGTGCGTATTTTTTCTACAGCATACGGAGGTAGAAAGGGTGTGACTTATAGAATTATTTGTGGTCCCCACAAGAGTCAACTTATATTTCTATGCTGTGATTTTCTTAAGATCTCATGGGGATGATAAGGCACCTTTTTATACCAATACAACAAACATTTGTGATTTTATGCATCATGATTTCACTTATTTTTGCAGCCAAGAAGACATTGAAAACTTCAAGAAGGAGTTCGAGAAACAGCAGGGCGATGAAACTACAACTTCGGCACTGGAGGCGCCAGAGACAACAGCACCATCTTTAATATCTTCCGCCACACCTGTTACATCTCTTCCCGAAATAGTTGCGTTTGAATAGTGTTATTCTCTAATGCAAACATGATGGATTGCTGCAAGTCATGCAGTCTGACCAAGTTATCCCCAGCTAGATTATATATATATACATATATAATTCAGTGGCAATTGGTCCCAGCCAGCCTTGAGTTTTTACGTTTTAAAAGGGACTGCGCCCTGGACTTTTTTTGATAGTCCTGCATCATGCCGCAATGTATCTTCTTGTCGTTAGTAAGTCTTGTAGTGGTGGAATTATTTAGTGAGAGTATCTACTTCTTTTTATACAACTTGCACTTGTATATCATTCGACTAACGTGTACAAAGAGCGCCGTACGCCACGGCGAGATCGATTTACATTTATTAGTAACAGCAACGTGTCCGCGTCTGCCATAAGACGTTGTTGACGAGTTGTATTTCTGCACATTGTACAAAGTCACATGCGCGAATTGACTCTCAAGCTAGTCATGATGGGTCTTAAAGTTAACAACATCTACGACTCAAGTCAATGAGCACAAACAATTGTTACCATGACTGAAGTGTAGTGCCGTGTGTTTCATCTCAACAATTTGCCAAATACTGGAGCGTCAATATTTACTCGACTTGGGGAAGAGTGCTAACAAACATGCAATACGACGTGTTTATAATTATTTGGCTTGTTTCTCATATAATGATGTATTGAATTTTTGACATCGTGAATCGGGTGTTTTATTAATTAACCGATTCAATTGTTATTGTGGTTCGCTGTATCGCCCGCGCTCGAAGTGTGTTTTTGTAAATTTGGGCTGAATGCGGTATCATATGCATCAAGGAAAAAAAGTTGTAGATTATGGGTACAAGTAATTGAATAAACTGCGCCATGTTTTCAGGCGCACTTTTCTAAAAAAAAACGAATTAATCTGATGAGAATAGGTTTGCGGTGTGCGAACATGAAACTTAAGTTCAATGCGCTCTATTCAGAATATTTGGTGTAGATGGCAATGTTGTTTCACGAGAGGCCATTCCAATGACTAGTTTCGGAAAATTTGAGTAGATGGCACTACAGATAATCTCAAAAGGAATTTTTCATTCTTGAAGTTGGACGAAACTAAAACTACCCTATCTTGAAAGGAAAAATGCGCCGGCGTTTAGAAAACTCCAAGTGCACGCCGTGCACCAGTGAGCGCGATGCACGTCGACAGAAAGAGGTCAGGAAAAATCAATAAAGGTACGCATACCAAGACAGCCCAGCGCGATAAGGACGCCTGCTGCAGGAAAAGCGGGCGGGAAAAAGTGTTCTAAGGATAAAAAAGTTGTGCACATCGCGTGCGGGTTGCGCGGCAGGGCAAATGCGCAAGCCATTTTTACACAATCGCCACATCTCAGTCTACAAAACTGCACCGAAATGCATACAAAACACGAATTCTTATTTTGTTGCAACGAGAAAGCTGGAAATTATATTAATTCAAAGCTTATGGCGGATGCAGTCTAGAACTCTTAATCCATGAGATTCTACTTGATCCTCGCGTTGCGTGTTTAATACAGAAATTATACTGAATTTGTTACTCGTCAGTAATATCCAGGTGGCGGTCTGAAAAAGAGAAGAAAATGGCGGCGGTGGAAATGCATGATCGACGTGATCAACGATTACGATGGTAATGGCGCAGCGTACAATCCGGTACTCGCAGTAGTAACGCCAGCGATGGCCGGGCAGCAAGTTTATCGTTATAGTAGCAGTAGCAGAAGGGAAAATAAAGGCATCACAACAGTTTCATTCAGAAGCCGAGCAGGTTTTACTCGGTGCAACGTCGAGTCGTATATCTGGTCGCAATTGCTTTGCTCTTCTTGTGCCTCCTGCGCCTACCGCACATCCTACCTCAGGCGCCCGCGTTGACTTCCTTTTGCTCTTGCAGCATCGTAGGCACGTATTGCTCCTGCTGCCGGAGCCGCCGCTATCACGACCACGGCCGTGTTGCGCCTTCGTGGTCCTGCGTGTTCCCCTCGATGCTCCGGTTACTCTTGTTTCCTGGCGCGCTTTCCTTCTCACTTGGTCTTGTTTTCAAGTGCGAACAAACTTGACCCGCCGCAACAATGCGGCTATAAATTACGCGGCGGGCGCGCGCGCGAGCGACGACGCATTATGCAATTTCATTAATGAAAACGAAAACTGGACCAGGCCGAAAAAGCGGGCCTATCGTAAATTCCCCGCGTACAACGCGAACTCAGCGCAGCGCAGCATGAGGCGAGACGTGGAAATTACAGGAAATGCATTATCCTTCACAGACTTAATTGACTTAATAAGCAAGAAACAATTTCTTCAATCAAATTATTCGCTTAATCTTATTGTAAATAAGATTAGCAAGAGTAAATGTAAAGTACTCTTTTGCATGCGTTCTATAATAGACTATCACATGCGATATGCTATGCATTGGCTACTACTATTGCATATTTATTTTAGCAATGGATTTTCCTAGTCGATATCTGGACCTGCCGTGGCGGACGCTAGAATTATAAAGGCATTATATGTCGATTAACGTCTTCGGAATATCGCGTAATCACAGCCTTCCGCTTGCTTTCCAAGATTTTCCAAACGCGCAACGGTACCGCGTACACATCTCCATACAGGATGTATTTATTTTCAATGAAGTGCTGGCTATTTTAATTGACATTACATTAGTTTATGTAGCCACAACACAAATTTCATTACTATTCCTGTAGAGCAACGGACGTTATACAACTAATACATTCACTATCCGATAAAGTTTAAAGCGTGTGATAAAATAACGTACGCAGATTTAGAATGTGGCCGGATATAATACTCCACATTCAACGTCGGTGATTAATAATTAATTCTATACACTTTTCTGGCGGAATAGTAATTTTTTCCCTCTTGCGTTTTGTTTCATCGAGTGCAATAATCCAGCTCGATTTAGATTAATCTACATTCATCTGTAATTACTTGTTCCGACAGTTTGCCGGCTGGAAAGCACCGCGAATGCCCATTGGAAATAATTAAAATGATTGCACGTACGATTTGCGCGCACAAGCGCATCACGATAATGTATCAATAGTATCAATAAGCAATTACCAGCATTCTTTGTATGCCTGCGTGCGGGGTTCTTTAATACGATTTACACATTTGCCGCGAGCAATTGCATTGCTTGTAATGCGTTGCAACACGGTGTAATTGCGGCGAGAGAAGATTATCCAAAGAATCTGCGAGTGGAGTGGAGCGTAGAAGTAGTACAGCGATTACAATGAGGTCAATTAATTACAGGCCACTCTACGGGTGGTACTCAGAGAGACTGATCACTTACATGCGACACGTCGTATTCAATCACATTGAGAAGCAAGTGGTAGAAATTAGCATGAAAGTGACTTTAGCTAAGCAGAGCACCTTTTAGATGAAGTCCAATAAACTTCAATCTTATAGATATGATATTCATAATCACCGTATGTGATAATTTATGAAGCGCGTTGTTTGTGCACTTCGCACTCCATTCGCACATTACATTCATGAGCTTCGCATGGATCGTGAATAAGTTTAAGGCTTCATTTGCCGTCCATCTTTCGCCTTTGCTGCGCTAACAATCTAGCCACTTGCATCGACTGCACGCGCTGCAACTTACACGCACCGGTAGCTGCCTAAACACGGTGTAATAGATGCGTGTGTCGGCCTCCCTTCGGACGTTTAGCCACGATTAACGAACACATAGATAAGTCGCGTGTTTGGCGCACAATAAAACAACAGCTTGCGTGCCTCGCATGTAGTACTCGTTTCTTGCAGCGTGCGTGTCATGCCATCTTCTCAACTTCGACACGCGACTTCCACTTGTATCCAACTTGTTCTCAGCGACTACTTTGAATTTAGCCATAGATAACACTCTTCATCTAGGAGGACCTTCTGCACTAAAACGCACACTCATACGATTTGGACTCAACGTATTCCTTGAGGCAGTCAGATGTGTGTTTTGTCCTAATTGTGATCACTGTGTTCATATGC
>JAODGC010000007.1:3496962-3543036 GCA_027574925.1 Ecitoglossa quadriceps | reverse complement strand
ACGATTTGGACTCAACGTATTCCTTGAGGCAGTCAGATGTGTGTTTTGTCCTAATTGTGATCACTGTGTTCATATGCTGAAATAATAGTTCAATGTAGCTCAAGTTAAAAACTTAGAGATACTAAAGGAAGACGTCCCTGATAGTTGTCTAGCAACTTTACAACTTCAGGATTATCTTCTCCACGCTGTAAACTAAAAAGTTTTGGTCTTTTTCCCGCGAGAAATCCAATTTGCAATCGACGTCTATCGCGTGTTATTTTTTCAGCTTTGTCCTTTTTTCCTCCTGCTTGCTGTTGCAGGTTCTTCAAGCCGTGTCTTTGGATTTGCGTGCGACGATAGCTTCATCGGTTGCATGTATTTGCACAGCAGGAGCGACATCCGACTCGTCGTCGCTATCGATGCTAATTACCATTACTTGTTAACGAATATAATTATTACGGCGCTCATCCACGAGTTACTGCTTTATTTCTCGCCTTGTTCCAGCACCGCATGAGCGGAAAATTGCATCTTACGGACGATAACGACGATCAAATGGCCCGTTCCGGAAATTACCTTTGCTCTCAGTCTTGAGACTCTCGTCTATGATGCTTAAAAACTGCCCAGCTTCTTCAGCAGCACCTGCACATTGATAATTGGATCTTTATCATAATCGCAACCAGGTATAACATATTTAAATCGCAATCTTACGAAATTTAGCGTCGTGTAATTTAAGCTCGCACGTTTGTTGATGTTGGTTGGCTGGTGCATTTCCCAGAGGTAAAAGTATCGCATTCTACTCGCTCTACTAATCGCGAACGCTGGACGTAAAGTGGACGCCCTTTTAGATCCTCGCAGAGCTTCAAGTCATTAATAATCCGCTGCCAGTGTAGAATTTCTTTTGCTGTTTGCGATCGGCACAATCGGTGCAACTCGTGCTCGACATCACACGGCAATCACGACTCTTCAACTTCCTGTGTCGAGCGCCAAACTCCCTTTCTCTTGGCAGCTTCAAGTGCACCAAATGCAACTCCTGTGCTACCCATGCCCGCGTTTGCAGTGAACCATTAACGTTAAATAAAGCAATCGCATACATTCACCTCGGCATTTTTCACAATTTTACACATTTGCGTTTGTGAAAACACGACAATCTACTCTTATCGCCAGTTAGGAGTTGAACTTGTAAGTGAAACTTTTCTCGAGCTCTGAACGTTAATGTAGCATTAATATATGCAATTTCGTCTTGTCTAGAAGACAGCCCCACTGGTGTGCAGTGAAGGTGCCGTTTTTGCCGATCGATCGCTAGTAGCTGGCCGCCATTGATAATTGAGCCGAGATAAAAGTGCCATTGAGTCAAATTGCGCGCACATCGACGGTGGAAATGCACTCAATATGCACAAACTCAAACGCGTATGTTAATTTTTACTTAATGCCCCAGGTCCACCGCATTTCCATCTGCGCATGCGCAACTATTTTTCAAAACATGCATCGATTTTATTACGTCCACTCAGGCGCGCTATAATCACGACGTCATTAAAGCGCGTAAAAACGTAAAAAGCGAAACACAAGCGCACATAAATGAATGAGTTAATTATAAACCGCCGAGCTAAGTCTACCTAAGACAGCACTCAAGCAGGTGCAATTAAAATCGGAAAAATCCGCGGTATCCTGAAAAGTATAAAATTAAACAAGATGTGATCTTTTTTTTCTGCTTCCAGTCTATAGGTTTTTGCTTGTTGCGACGTCAGCTGAGAGCAAATAAAAATCGCGCATCGCTCCATGATCGACAGTCAATTAAAGTCAACTTAATGTTATAATTACGTGCGCGAGTGCCACCAGCAGCCGCAGTGGATTAATGCAAGTGGCAGAAAACGAAGCGCAAAGAGAGCACAGGACAGCATCCCGCGTCCTGTCTATAAATGCTATAAATAACAAACACGTTCGTTGCGCGCCTGCAACTGCGGCGTTTTTATTTCGCTGCGCATTCGGCAAAATTAATGCCTTTCCAGTGTCCGGAACAGACTCAAGTAGGCAGAACCCAAGTCAGTATAAGGGTAAATGTAAAGCACCATCGTTGTGCTGACTTAAGTCCATCTTATATCTCCAAGAATGAGATCATTTTAGTTTAATCGAATTTCATAGATGCTTGCTCTTCCTTTGCAAATCATCGAGTGAAAAATCGAATGGCTTTGATTGACACTCATTTGTGAACAACACTTCAAAGTACTCTGCTCACAAATTCTGCTGGCCACTGTTGTAGAATGACACCACATTAATTACAGTCTTTCCTGCTGTTTTCTCCCATCGCGCCCTCTTTGTCCGTAGCGAATTTGATATTCTTTTTCGCAGCATTTTTCCTGTTGTCCATGCGTTTACTGTTTGCACTACAGCGAGTGTCGCCGTGCATGGCAGGAGTAATTAAAAGATTATTTTCGTTTGTTGAGCGAGAACAGACGAATATGCAGACGGAACGAGTGACTCGGTGAACATTGCACAGTGCCCTGCGCGCAAGCAAAGAAAAAACGAAGACAAGTCGCGCGTCGCACAAGAGTCTTTGTGTTCGCGCACGCCGCGTTTGCGCGACGTGCCCTAGGTACGGATTTAAACCTTCTTAAAATACATTTTCGTCGGCCGACACGCCGGGCCGACCGTGACGATCGCGGAGCAAGGACCGAAAGCGACAAGAAACACTCTGTAGTGGTGCAAACTGAAAACAAAACTCCTCCACTTCATTAAAATACAAGAAAAAGCAATAAAAACGAATGAGCAAAGATTCTCTATATCATGTTCGATGTGGTCAAAGGAATTTACCTCTAGAACTAGTTGCCATTCATGCGCTCGACGACTTGAGTCAACTCAATCCCCTGAAATTATCGCTTCACTTTCAATGCGCGAGCAATTTCGTCATTTCGCATCATCGACTGCATCAGTGCGTGTGTGCACTTACTATTAATTTATGCAGATTATGCGTAGTTAAAATCTCGTCTTAATAACCCCGACCAGTCGCGTCGACGTTTGATGTCCGGAGACTTGCATCCCACCTGCCCCTATCTACCTTGGCGCAATGCGGCGCACAAAAAAGTGACGCGTCCGGAAAAAAGCGTGAGAACATTATATTTAGAGCTAAATCATTCGACGTGTCTTTCGTCTCACTGCATCCCGTCGGACGACAAGTCCGCCAGTAATTACACTCTTGCATTGCTGTACTCTACTTGCCTACTCACTAATGCAAGGCATATTAATTTATTCTCTTTGGGCACAAAAATCACGACGATGCAGGCACTTCAAGTCTGATCAGTATGCGCAAATACAGAGATAACCGTAATTTGGAGTCGTAAGCATTGGATTTAAATAAACCAAATTATTGCATTAGTTGTATCGCTGGTAATATAAATCGATTATTCAAAGAAAAAAATCGATTCGGTTTTCGAGAGGAGAGGGGAGGAGATGTTAATAATGCCGATGTATAAATTAATCATGATCCTCGGCGACATCGTCGACCACGTCCGTTCTCGAAGAGTTATGCGACACATTGTGACGCCTGGGCCGCGATTTACCGCCGCCGTTGCCGCCGACAGTGCGCTACATTTATAGACGCGGATTGAATACGTTAACTTTCGGGCCGGATGTCGCGTCTAAAATTGTTAATGTGCGCCCGCTTCCTGCTCGATTATAATGCACCCACTGTAAAAATAAAAGCACCTATCGTCAAACAGTCATTGACAAAAAAGAAATGCTTTAATTGCTGCTCACGGTGAACTAAATCAATTACAATTTCCGGTTCACCACATCTCTCTTACAAATGGATTGAAATCTCTCTTTTTTGCGCCTAAATTTTCTTTTGAGTGTACAATGTGTAAATCTGCAGTTTACTTGCGGATGCATCGGATTTAGCTCTCTGCATCGTTTGGTCGACCTAGGCTTTGCCTGCTTTTGAGTTTCTTTCGCTGACTTTTGCCATCCGGGGCAAATCGCAGCCCTTTCCACATGCTCTGTTCGACTGATCTATTCCACCGGAATGAATTAGCAGCTTTCGGGCTGTGCGCGCACGCGAGCCGGGCGCAAAAAGTAAATGAAGAGATGCGAGCAACAAGACCTAAGCGGCACAAAACGAGCAATGCGAGGCGGCAGCAAAACCGAGAAAAGTGAGCGTAAAACAAAACAGGCTCGGGCAGGATGCGCCACTGGCAGATGTACTTCTCAAGGTCGGCTCATCCCAACTTGCATCCAACTTATGCTTCAACTCGTGACTTGGGATCATTACAGAAATACATTAAATTAAGTACAATCTATGTCTTTCAATGACTTTACAACAAGAAAAGTTGTGTGTAGCTAGAAAGGTGCTTTTTAAACAAGTTGGGACACTTTAAGAGATGATGTAGGGAATTCAAATATTTGGTTTTACCAAATGGCATATCGCATTTATTGCAAAATTAGGCAATTCATTTATCCGGTAAATCTTATAAATTGTAAAAACTTCAGAAAAGTGGGCACCAATTCAAAGACATCTAGTGAGTTTGAATTAAAAAACTCTCTTGTCACCAGTTCCTGCTGTCACAAAAAGCTTCCATTTTAAGTTGAGCAAGTATTTGGACCATTTTCCAATGGTCTATAATAATTTTATCCCATCCGGTGGTGTTATAGAGTCACATGTCCTGTTCACATACGTTCCTGGCATTACAAGCATGCTTACACGCTCGTCGACAAGTGGATGTTCCCGTCGTGTCGTAAACAATTGCCTCGCATCGGTATTTTGCGCTTAGTCTGCCCCTGGTGTGGTGTTGTAGGTCTAGGTCAGTCGGAGAAGCATCGCCGCCGCATGTCGTCTGTTTGTTGCGTTGTCGTGTCGCGGGGAACGCGCAAACAAGATAGCGACGACGACACTCTCGCCGTTATGTAGTGGCAGCGCATGAAGACATTATCACTGCGATTCGTAAATTGTGAATGAGCGAGTTGCAGCGATTACCATTGTAATCATTACTGACCTACGACTACGTGTGACTTATTATTCACGAACGTTGTTGACCAAACGCGACAACTTTGATTCGTTTCACGCGTATTGCTCCTTTTGCACTTCCTTCGTAGTAATCGTTTTTATTCGCATGTTCCGGTTTTGTTTTTGGCCGCCTTCTGATTGAGGGCCTTCAGTTCGAAAACGAAGAACACGATTATTGAACATGGACGAAAACCGGTGTCGAGTGGACGTCGCACATTCGGAACACACTGCTGGTGTGTACATGCACGTTTTACGTTTGCGCAGGACGCATACGCTGAGCGCGACCTAGGCCAACATCGGCGGCGTTACGTCCGAGGCGTTGTACTTGAACCTCCGAATTCGCCAACAAAACAAAGCAGCAATTAAGGTTGTTTGCTCTCATTGTTGCAACTCGCCTCCAGTCGGTGTGCGTCACTGTGTGATATGATGCAACCCTGTTGTCTCCTGCGACGACCAATCACAAGTAGACTATGCACAATTGCATATTGTTTTCGACATCTCCAACATTTTCGACATAAATATATACATTAATTCATAGTTTATCAATCAATAATGTCGCAATTTATGTCTGCAGACATAAAGTATAAACAACAACAACAACAACAGAAGTATCTCGTGCCTTTCTCTGCATGTGCACAGTTTTTCCTCGCATTTCTTTCATTTTGTGATCTTGTCCATATCCAGTTTCCCTCGTTATCCGAGCACTATTTATCTGCGTGGATTTCCTTCTTGCGCGCATGTTAATTTGCCGCATTAGCAACCGCCGCTCGCTGAAATAAAACATCTTGACCATTCCCTCATCCGCCGCATTGTACGCCGTTGGTCTTTTATTATTTCATGCGAATATTGATGAGTTTGATATGTGTGCTAGGTGTCGTTGGCGTGGCCGCAGCATGGGCGAGACGGGCCGCAGCAATGTGCATCCCACTTGACCACTTTAATGATTGATCCGCAATCATTACCCACGGATGGATGCCTCATATAATGCACGCGGCGAGCGGCCACGTCCGACAGGATGCTGCGAATCGCGGCGAATATTCATCGCCTGCGATAGGTAGCTGCGCCGCTGCGCATGAATTAAAATCGGAAAAATCTCTAATAACGACTTGGGTTGCGCCTAGCACGTAGGTAAAGGATATTCTGCTACAGGGTGATCAATGAGGGGACTTTGACTGACTACTGGATAATTTATTTAATGAACCGATGGATTTATGAAGCCTTCTTGTTGGAAAAATCGACGCAACATCGATTTTTTTCCACCTGCCTTCACTTTTTTTCAGTTAGACAAGAATTTATTTAATTATTTTCTTTGACTGATTTTATTAGTGGCACGTATTTCTTCGCATTGGTGCACATGGCACCTAATGGTTTGTGGTCAACGCTTCTTTCTGTATAGAGGGCGCTTTACTATATCTTGACTGGGAACAATCGAAGAATCGATGGGAAATGAATAGAATGATCAGAGTGACTTAGCAAATTGTCAACTGTGGTTTTCACGCACCAGCCAATTTAACCATTTGCATTCGGACGTGATTTAGTTCCTACAGTTATTCATTCATTTACGATCGCTTTCTTTCCTCTTGTCGCCTTTCAGGAGGATTTCAGGATTTTCGAATGGAATATTTTTGAAGATGTAGATTCACAGTTCTTGATGAGTTTGCACACCACGACCTTGGTAACTCTGGCTTTTGCCTAACCATCGCGGAGAATTATTGTACATGGGCAGACGGCCGACCGCTAGGACCCGACCGCGGGCCGCCGGGGATTGGCGATAAATCCACCGCGACCTTCGTCGTAAGTCGAGGATATAACGCGATGCTTAAACGCATTGGTCAACGGTGCGTTCAACGCGATTCTCTTAATGCGTTTAATGCATCCCAAGACAAAAGGAAGTATGTAGTACAGAGTGCGCTCGGTTCGAGTAGATATTTGATTATCAACTCTTTTTCCCCTCTCGTTCTGGGGGCTGTTAAGCAGATTGATAGATCGGAGCATTAGGCGCCCGCAGGCGACGCTCTCTGGATGACGTAAAGAGAGCTGCGACGCGTGCTAGCCGGTCATCGACACCACTAACGTGCCAGCCGCCCCCTCAGTTGCCACTCTCGCCACCCTTCGGTTTATACCTTCGAAAATGGCATGCGATATCGGTTTGATAGACAACGAACAACGCGGGCGCTGATGGGGCCGCGCTGGCAAGAGGTGATATGTGCGCGGGTGGGGGCAGCTAGGTGCATAGGAAGCCCGAAAGGAAAACGAAGAATAAAAGCGTGGTCAGTCTGGACGCGGCTGAAGAGTACAGCGCGGGGCGGCGTTGGAGATTCTTTCCGTCTTTTTTCGCCGGCGTTTTTTCCAACGTCCTTTTCCCCCTCTTTGGCGTGACGCATGCATCCGTGCATCGCTCGGTCGCCAACCCAAGCTGCCGCCTGCACCGCCTCCACTCCTTCGCCGCCGCCGCCGCCGCTCAGGCACGGTCGATATACGTGTGTAATGACAGCGGTTTTTTTCCTCGAGCGCGGCGTGCTGTGTGCACACGATAATTTTTCATTCCCCGGGTTCGCCAGCCCGGGGTGCATGCACATGCACTCGGCGCTTGCGAGAAGGCGACGTTGCCGCCCGCCGCCGCCGACGCATCGATTTTTACCGCCGGCCTCGCGCGTCCGCGCCGCTTCTTCTCCCCCGTCGGCGGGGTGTCAATATGCGAACAGAGAACTGCAACACGAGCCGAGCGCTCAAGCAACTCTTCTTTTCCGCGCGCTCACTGTGTAACCACCGCCGCCGCCGCCACCCGCGTACCACCCGCTGATGCACCTGATCCGTATCGAACGCTGGTAGGCACCTCCACCACCGCCATGGTATCGTCGCTGCGATGTTTTTCACATTACTGATGACTATTATTCATCGTCATGTCCTAACATGTCGTCATTTTTCACGAATATCCATGTACAAAGACATCTGGAACACCCAGTGCAGTGTAATCCTGCATGGCGAACGTTCTTGAAATCAAACTCCTGCGAATGTACGCATTGTAGCTGCTTTTGTACACATTGCGTTCGTGCGTGTTGTGCGGATGTTAATGAACTACGGCGTAACCGCAGCGTACGTGCGTCGTCCCCCTGCCCGCCGCCCCCTGCGTGATGGCGTACGGCGCGTGGTGCGTATTGCGCGTCTCGGGGCAATAGTCGCCGCGCCGCGCGCTCAGTGATTCACTTTTAAATAGCGTACACGCGCAAAATTTTGCGCCGGCTAGGGCTACGTATTTTTAGGCGGTCGGCGGCGGCGGTAGCGAGGTCGACAATCGCGCGCGCCAGCCAAGACCAAAGACCGGGGCGATGCAATGCTTTCTCAGTGTGTTGCTAACTTTAGATTAATGCACGCAAATGTGCAAACAGTCATCGTTAAATCCAAAGAAGCGAAAAGGAGCGGAGTGAAAAAGCTCGCCGAAATTCAGTCAACGAACGCACATTCTTTATCCGCGCCGACGCGCTAACGTTATAAAATGAATGCAATTCAATAACATGTTACAAGTTGCAAGTTACACTCTGCTTTGCACGATGTAATATTGGACATTTAAAATGCATTATTCATTCTTCGCCAAACTGCTGAACTTGAACGCGCTGGATCGAATTACGCAAACCGCAAATGAGCCGCGTGCATGCAGCAGCATTGTTTACATTTTGGCGGCATGTATGAGAAGAGATGGGATGCAGAATGCGTGGCCACCAAACTGCACGTGTGCAGACAGGGCAGCAAAGGATGTAGGATGGAAGGCCTCACCAACAAATGAGCAACGACCAAACAGCGCGCGGTTGCACTCGGGCTGTTGTTATTGTTTGGACTTTGGGGGGCATGGGCATAATGTGCGTTGGCGTTTTTGTGAAGTGTCTGGGCTGCAGTCACATGCAGCGAGTGCACCATACACACCACATCCAACACAAGGATGGGCCTATTACGGCTGTTTGCATGCGTTGGAGAAAGATGGAATGAGTCTGGAAGGGTGATATAAAGAGCAACTTGAAACCCTTGAGAAGGTCGTGGAGATTGCACTGATTGCATGTCGACCAGATTTGGGCTTCCCAAATGTGACATTCAGCAGGTTTTCACATTCGTCGCATTGAGTTATCTGGCGTTGTTTAGATTTTCTGTCTGCTGGGTCAATACTGCCAGCAGTGCGCGGGGGATCAAGTAAAAGTGAGAACAATTAGACGGAAAGGAAATCGAATTAGAAGTTGCGGCGGCGGCAGGCGCGCTGGCAATCTCAATGTCTCGACGTCGGCGAGAGTACGCGGCCGCGGTCGTTTTGTATCTTATTTGCTTCCCTTCAGTGATGTTGAGGGTGGAAATTGTGTCAAAGTTTCGTTGCAAGTAGTGCGTAGGTCAGCAGCCAGCCCGCGCGCGCTTTGGCTAACTGCAGCCGGGCGGCAGTGTTGCACCGAGCGGCCCCATCGGCGGAGGCGGTTGCGGCGCAAGGCAAGGAAACGGAGAAGGCGCCGTGTACCAGCGGAGGGTGCAAGTAAGTGCTAGCGCGCTGGTTGATGCGCCAGAAGGAGATGGCTGGTTTTTTGCGACAAGTGTGATATTGATTCGGGTGCAGGCGACTGCGTTGGCGGCGTGTGCATGCCGCGCGCTCTCTGTCCCACCCGCGGGAGGGGCAGATCTGGTGCAAGTGGTGTGCAAGTGGCGCAAGTTCGCAAGCCGAAGTGCATCGCCGCGCTGCGCCGCGCGCGTCCTGCGCCTTCTCCATCCTCTTCCTCTTCTTCGCCTTGCCCGCTCTGCGTTTGCCTTTGCGCCCGCCCGCCCGTCGTTCATCTCGCGGCGAGAGAGGAGCGCAGAGGAGTCTCGCGGGCCGCCGAAACGGACGTACGGACGGGGCACGCACGGATCATGTCGCGGTCGCCGCGTCGCCAGCCAGTCGTGCATCGAGCTTGAGCAGCCACCACCGGCAGCAGCAGCGCGCATTCTCCACACACGCTAACTGGCGCGCGCGGAGTGAAAAACCCGGCGGCGCGAATTTTCCCCGAAATTCGAAACGAGTGACAAGTGACGCCGAGTGTGCCGCCGACGCTGCAAGAGACCCCAATGGAGCTGGCACGGCGGCAGTGGAGTGTTTTCAGTGATACGACACATTGCAACGACTGCAGCTGGCCGCCGCCGCCGCCGCCGCGCGCGAGGGAATTTCCGCGGCGCGCTCGGGAACGCATTGAGGCAGGACCGCAGTGAGCGCGCGGGCGTGCAGCGCCATGTGGTGCGTGAAGAAGTGACGCCGCGTACACGCACCGCACGCAACAGGAGCGCGTGAGAGCCACGCGGTCGCCGCCGCCGCCGCCAACACCGCCGCTTCATTCATCTGCATTCGCACGGCTCGGCCGACGTCATGGCGATCAACTTTTCGGCGTCGTTCGCCGCGTGCCTGGCGGCCGGGCTCAAGGTGCCCAGACAGATTATGTACTGCATTTCCCAAGGTAAACATCATCACCATCCAAACAAAAGTTTTCTGCACAAATAAACTAAAGACGAAGGGTCACTGCGCGCGTTGATTCAAACACAAAGTTTTCGAAAGTAATCGCCGAAAGGCGCGTGGGAAATGCGAAGGGAAAATAATCGATTGTTATTTTGCGCTGGCGATTTTTATTTACATGTTTTCAAGCTGCAGGCACCCATGGTGAAGAGAACAAAGAAGGGCGCGCACGCTCGTTCGATAATAAATTTCCCCGAGGGTTGTTTTTCTTGCGCACTGAGCGCGCACTCGCCTTGCAGTTTTTCCGACGTCGTAGAGCGAACGTTCACTAGCGGATTTTTTGTGCTCCGCTTGTTTTTCTATTTCCTGACGTGCAATTTCTCAACACAGATCTGAGAGCTTGATTACAAAGAAATGGGAAATTATACAACGTTTTTATTGAGTGCCCATTAAGCCCAACTGTGCACAATTAGTTTCGGGCTAGTTTCCAGGTGTTTTCGAGCATCCAAACAAAATCGAAAGTTGAGCTTTCCCATTTTTTTGTCGGCTCCGCATGCATAAAGCAAAAACGCGGCTGTAACTGCATCGGCCGAGAGTTCAGTAGGTTCTTCTCGCGGCGCAAAGGACCTTGAGCTGAGGCGTGTTGGGCGTTTGCAGTCTCGGCGGCCGCAGACACGCGGACCCAGTGTCCCGCCGCAACCTGGACCAGCACCAACGCCGGCGGCCGCTGCAGTCTGGCGCGCGATGACTAAACCTTGACCTTGCGCGCACCGCGCGTCTACTAATCTTCCACAATGTGTTTTTTATTCGTCGCTGCGCGTCGCGCTCCCACATGCGCCGCGTCTGGCCAGCCGGACCTGCCGAACGGCGGACGCGGCTCCGAAAACTGGTTATTCACGGTTTAATCGCGCCGCTTATGCGTACATATGCACGCGCGGGGTACACAATGCGCCCTCGCCGGGCCGGCCACGTGATTGATAGAATTCCTTCGCGCGGGTTGCCTGGACCGCGCCGGGCATTCCAATAATAACCTAGCTCAACAAAACTTTTACTTTCGACGGCCTACCGACTGCGGCGCAAGCAGGAGGTGTGAGCCAAACGGGAAGAAGAGGCGAATGAGAGCAGGCAATAACCGAATCAAGTTTATGTCCAGAATTCGTTTCAGCATCACGCACACTGCTGTGCATCAGTAATGAGTGCCAAATTTTCGTAAACTGATAAAATCCTGACCTTTCGGGAATTTTTGCGCCACCATGATAAACTCTTAATCTCTAACATGCAATTGAATGCACAGAGCGCTCGGATGACGTTACATCGCTGTTTTAAATTGAGTTTTTCTATTGCTCAAACTTACTTAGTATAAGTCTCTCTTTTAAACTCAATTTCCGGTTCACTTGCAGACTCTACCGCTCCGTACGTCCTCTATAAAGACGGCATCGACCGCACGCAAATGCAGTGGGGCTCACAAGATAGCTACGCCACAAACTTAGCCGCCCACCAACAGCAGCAGCAACAACAAGCCGCCGCTCAACAACAACAACAACAGGCTCAACAACCCCCGCCCCAGCAGCAAACCGCTTCAGGCGCCGCGAGTCCTCAGCAAGCTTCTCTCAATCCCGCTAACGTCCCCCTGGGAGTTGAAGCAGACACAGTAGCTCCGCGTGATCAAAGTTTACCGTCACCCGCGCCTTCACCTTACCCGGCAACGCAAGCCGAAAGTCGCGATGATGACCTTCCCGGTGATCAACCCTCGATGGACATGGAAACTCGGCCAGCTTCGCAGTGCTTTCCTCCTTCAGACCTCAACCAACAGTCTTACCAGCAATATGCTCGTGCACCACCTCCGCCAAGTGCGCCGCCTCCAATGCCACCACACATGCTTGGTGCTGGGAGTTTTTCTGCGTTACATTACTTGAAACAACCTGGCGTCATGGCGCTTACCTCGCTTGGATCCGACGGTCCTCAATTGGACCAGTATAATAATATGCAGGATATTCGGTCAGCCGCTGCGGCTGCCGCCGCTGCTGCTCTTCCTGATGTGATCCAGCAACAGCAGCAGCAGCAGCAGCAACAGAATGGCATGAAGAGCGTAACGAAGGGACTGGGGAGTGAGTTGAGGTTGTTCAAATGCTTGACCTGCGGCAAGGACTTTAAGCAGAAGAGCACACTGCTGCAGCATGAGAGAATCCACACCGATAGCCGGCCCTATGGGTGCCCCGAGTGCGGCAAACGCTTCCGTCAACAGTCACATCTCACCCAGCATCTGCGCATCCATGCAAACGAGAAGCCATACGCCTGCGTCTACTGCGATCGCACCTTTCGGCAACGCGCCATCCTCAACCAGCACTTGCGCATTCACTCCGGTGAGAAGCCGTACGAGTGTCCCGAGTGCGGGAAGCACTTTCGCCAGAAGGCCATCCTCAACCAGCACGTCCGCACACACCAAGGCGAGCGCCCCCTACCCTCCAAAACCCGACTTAAAAACGCGGCCATACTCTTACCTTTAGCCCGACACAAGAAATTCTATCAAAATTCCTTCATAACTGAAATTCTTAACGTTTATTTGATGTGGGCATTAAGATCGCGTGGTTTATCGATTCCTGGCGTCTAGGGGTCTGTGCCGAACGGGCGGTTAGAGTTTGGTCGTATAAAATATATAAATAGATTATGTCTCAATCCTGCTTGTTATCTAAATGAGGTTTTCTTCCCTCCAGATGTCAGTCCCCATCTGGTCTTCAAAAACGGCATCCACCCAACATTGTGGCCTCAAGATGTCCCATTCCCGCCAGATGAGGGCAAAGAAGAGGTCGCATCTACTTATGGTGATGGTGATTCCCAAACAGATCGTGGTTGTTTCTCTCCCAACAGCGTGTCCGGTAATATACAGTATCCGGCGTATTTCAAAGATCAAAAAGGCATGAGCCATTCAGTCTTCGGCAGCTCGCCCAACTTCGGTGCACTGCAATATCTGAAACAACAGCAAGGCACCAATGGTGGGGGTAAAGGCCTTCCGGACGTGATACAACACGGAAGGTCAGCAGGTATGCCACTCTACGTCCGATGCCCAATTTGCCAGAAAGAATTCAAACAAAAGTCAACCCTGCTGCAACACGGTTGCATACATATTGAGTCTCGACCATATCCGTGCCCCGAGTGTGGTAAACGTTTCCGCCAGCAGTCCCACCTCACCCAGCACCTACGCATCCATACCAACGAGAAACCCTACGGTTGCGTGTACTGTGGTAGGAACTTTAGGCAGCGAACCATCTTGAACCAGCACCTCCGCATCCACACTGGGGAGAAACCGTACAAATGTCAGCAGTGCGGTAAGGATTTCAGACAGAAGGCCATCCTAGATCAACACACGCGGACACATCAAGGAGATAGACCGTTCTGCTGCCCAATGCCGAATTGCAGACGACGGTTTGCAACTGAGCCAGAGGTGAAGAAACACATCGATAACCACATGAATCCGCACACGTCCAAATCACGGCGTGAGTCGCAAGAGTCCAAATTAACTGTGAATGGCAATAGTCCTACACTTGGTGGTGGAAATAATGGGGGCAATAGCGGTAGCAATAATGTGGCAGCAGGTGCATTGGGCAACTTGGGACGCGGTGCCTTGACGCCTGGTGCTGTGGTGAAGCCGGAGTTGTACTTCCCGCAATGCTATGCTCCCAGTTTTAACCCGCCGACCAGTCTGGGCCAGTTCCCGACGGGCACGCCTGATTTCAAATCTCAGAATGGGGCGCTGCCCGCGCAGTGACGACCGCCGTCTTGAGGGATGATCGATAATGCGTGATTTTCGAGAAACGAACAATAACATCGAAGAGCGGACGAAGAAGATGGGTAAACATCCGAGCGTTGCGTAAATAGAGAAGATCGAAGGTAAATATACGAAATATCGAAAAACGAACACAAAACGACGGAAAATGACGGTGCATTCCGCAATAGTCATCATGAAAAATAACCGAGAAGTTAAAACACAATGAAAAGACACTCACACATGTTCCGAACGTATTTCGGAACAGTCAACCGGAGGGAAGAGCACATCTTTTGTGTTTGGCGTTTTTCGAGCGCGTTGCGTATTTCATTGAAGAAACGCGGCGGTCTGTCCAAAGTGCAGCGAATATCTTAACCGATTCGTTGGGTGTACATTTAGATCGTAGATGCGCGGATGTTGACGATTTTACGATACAATTTCCTAGGTTTTAACGCGAAGAGACTTGTTGCAAATGCTGAATAATGCCCAAATGTGATCTCTTAATGTAATATTTGTAATAATTAGTTGTTGGGACGATGGGAAGAGCCGGACGTAGTGCGGCAGCGGCGTGCAGGTCGGCGGGATGCACCTTAAAATTGATTCAAGCCTTGTTTACACGTGGTTGTTATTGGAATGTTTGGGGAAAAACGCGCGACGGGGATTAAAATTGCCTGTGAAAAATGATCTCATCTAGCTCAATACTGACTTAAATTTATTAAATTTAGTGCGGACGCATTGTGATTTTTACGCATTTGTTTCTCGACTCTCATTTAGTTTCGATTCCTTGTTGATTCGCAGTTGACACGCGTTACGCAGCAAAACGATACGATTTTACAACTACTATTACATATTACTTCTTGTGCAATTATACGATGATCGTTACAATCAAACTTATCAAATAAGTCTAAACACACAGAACGAGATTATTTACACGCAGAGGTTTAGTGGGTTGGTGGCAGGCGAGCGGCGGGCGCGGCGCGGCGCGGTGACGTGACATAAATCGTATACGATTAATTTTTATAAATGTAAATGGAGATTTTAAACACTTGGACTTCTGTCGGGATGTGTGTCCAACTCAGTGATTGTGTTTTGTTTCGGCGACGAGTGCATTTCCAAAGCGTATACCTAGCCTCCAAAACGAAAGACACGATTTATATATAGATATACATTGAATATATTTAACGTAAGTCGACGACATTGCTCCGCGGAGCTTTAAACTACAGCAATTATGAATCTAACCCTGTAAGACTATATAAGGCACTATTATTTTATCGATACTTTTTTTTTTTTTTACTTTTAGCGCTACTTTGAGTTTTTGTCTATATGCATATGATTTTATTATTTCCATCGATTTTTTGTGTAAAACTTGATTAATTAATTATGATGGTGTGAATTGAGTTTTGTTTTTATTGTTTGTTTTTTATCGTTTATATGCATTGTGTACATTGATTTCGTTTTAGTTGCACTTTCTATTCTATTCAATATCGGTGCACTCACTATACGACTGGGATGAGCAGACGAATGATAGCATTATTTTTGATATGAATGTTGTCGAGTGTCCAGTGAAAATGTTGTCTCCCAACAAAGCCCTACGATGTAACCATGAATGATGGCGTTGGTTCAGGGACATGCGCGCCATTTTTCCCAACTACTTCCTGCGGATGCTCTTCTGGTGGTTTACAATTTGTCTCCCTCCTCGCAGTCATCATTAGCAATTACAGTGTCTTCCATGCAAGCATACATAAGTCAGATAGCAACCGTTATTACTACGTACACATGCCCGACTGTTATCTTTACTTTCTACAAGTTGACAGCTTCTATCTGTGGAGATGCACAGATTCGAAGCAGATTACAAGTAAACAATTTCCAAACCGATCGGAAGGCATCCGACTGAAGTTGGTTGGGCATTAAGTTGTTTTCGTTTAATTGATTACAAGCTAATCCCTCCAGGGTTTATTTCCGACGGTAGAGGTTAGATCAAAATTGGAACCCAATGAAATTGGAGCTAAAAGACTTACCGATTCGTGATAGCAAGTAATTGTGTTTTCATAGCGTTTAACGTTGCAAATGCCCCCAGAATTTCCCGTTTTCGGACTCTGATTAACTACTTCTAACGTACACACACTATAGGTATACTGTGAAAATGGCGGATGGAGGTCACTTATAATAATAAGGAAATTGCAATTATTTCTACTATATCTATGTAAATAATATACATAATATTCTATTCATATACATTTAAAGATAATTGAAAACTCAAAACATTTGATTGATCACACGCATTATCGCTAGGACTCTACATGTGCACACAAAGTGTGCCCTACACGTTCCCACATTAACACACCCCCACCCCCAACAAACCTATGCTAGTGCAACACTCAAGCGAGAAACAAAATGTCGTCGCATATATTATACGAACTTATACGATTTACAATTTGAAGAGATTTCGGAGGGTGCAGTGATCATGACGATGCGGCGCGAAACGAATAGGATTAGCTTAGGTTTGGATATAAGGAGAGAGAAAAGATTGCTTTCTATCATGTTATTATCCGCATTGTTTAAGTTCCGCTCAAGTCGGAACAAATTGACAAAATCACGTGTTCGGCGTTGGAGTTGATTTTGTTGGGTTGAGAGCGTTTTCGTTCACGTGGAAATTGAGGTTTGGCTTTTCTTCCTTCTACAACAGTCGATTACCTGAACATGGGCGACCTTGATCTCTCATATTTTACACAATAATAATCGTATTACAACAAACTACAAGTGCCATAGGATCTTAAGACATTGGTTGATTTTATACAATATTGTTGACTCTCACAATATACATTTGCAATATTTAACGAAGGATACGAAACGAACCACAAAGCATACATAGTCGACTTAATACATATAGAAAATAATAAATTATATTTTACAATACCATAACTCTATCAAGCCATCATCTGTACTCTGTTGTTGCGTTGTTGATTGCGGACGGAACAAGTCGATGTATACGAACGTATACGAAGCTATATAGGCAACCATTACGCAATTCATTGCCTCAGCTATCATTTTCTTGCCATTTTCCTGCGTGAATTGTAAGATTTGTTTGCGATGCGCGATGGGCAGTGATGTGATCAGTTCCGGAGGATTTTTTTCTCTCTCAATATTTTCCTTCGGTATTGGTAGTGTTTTCCAAGTTGGGAACAGTTTTCTCGACTGTTTTTTCAACTGCTGCAACAACACCAAGCTCCCTTTTCATTTTCTCATTTTCCGCCTTTCTGTTATTCTTGCCGGCGCTGCGCTCGCCGCGGATGGAAATTGGTTGGCATAAAAACGCAAAGAAAACAGCAGCATAAAACGAATAGTTGCGAAGGAATCGCATCGAGGCGGTTGGAAAAACGAACGCACCAACTGGAGTCGCTGGTGGCAAAAGTGGAAAATGCAAGGAAATGGGATAACACCAAGGTGGCATACGGGACAAGATAGGTTGTTGTCACACGGTCGTTCTATCTGCGCGCGTTGTCTGTTTGCTTGTTGATCGCACTTGCAAAAACAGGAAAATTCCGATTTTTTCACACGCTGTGGAGGACTACAGCGGCGCACCTTTGACAAGTGTGTGGAGAGGCGCAGCTGGTAACCTCTTGGTAACACATTGCCCATCGTTAGACGTGACAAATTCGAAGGGAGAACATTTTAATTGTAAATAAATAAGACTGGCGTATCACTGTGACAGGGTTGTTGTTGTAGGCAGTAAGAAGCATGAAACATAAAATGTATTACGATGGTAACGAGACGCTCGATGGCGAAATATGGCAAGAATCTACTACAAACAAATCAAATTATTTTTTAACGAATACGAGTGAATAATTTCTCCGCGTAATAAGAATGCGTTCAATTACAAGCTGGCAAACTACAAGTGAAACAATAACAGAGACTTAGCTTTTACAAATGACTTGATTACAAACAAATACAACAGAACAGTGAACCTCAAAGCGTTGCCATTAACTTTACCGAATGTTACTAAATGCTCAAATACAATATTTATTATTACGTATTAACAATATTGACAGAATTACAATTAACAATATTAACAATAGGTGCGTTACATACATACATACAGAAATACAGTTTTATAATTGATGCGGCGGTTGGCAGAGGGTTGGGCCTGGCGCGGGGGCATGTTAAAGTTGTAACTTTTCACCTTGTACGTCGAAAAGACACTGGCGGATTGTCGCCCAGCGGCCAGGCGCACGCAGAGTTTAACTTGGTGTTTTTGCAATGCTCAAATATCCTTCAGGAATGTACAACCGTTGATTTGTCTCGCATATTTGTTTCTTGTGTCTATCTCAGTAGCGGTGGTGGAAAATGTTTGCGTTTGATTTCTCGGGGGATGCGGAGTGAAGCGGATCATGACGCGATTGGTGATACATTAGGAATACGTCAAGATGAATTTGATGATTTTGAATCTCTTTGTAATATCGCATATTTAAAAAAATAAATATGAATGTATTTGTTGGTGCTGTGTTTCCTAGTTTTTCTATTTTCCCCAATTGTGCTACCATTAAATATTTACCCGTTGAAATTACTTCTCCTCCGATGCATTGTCCTCATCGTCGATGTCATACAGGATTGCCATGTAAGTAAGCAGTGCCTCACGCTAGAAACACAATTTGCATTTTTCTCTCAATATAAATATTCAATTACAAACATCTTATTATAGCTGTAAACCTCCACATACGCACTGAAGGTCTTCAGTGCGAATATCCTACACACATCGTATCATCTTAATTAAGGTAATTAGCCACTTCGCTTTAACTTAGTAGGTTGTTTCCAGGTTGAACTAGAAGTGTTGCACATTTCCCAGCCTGATACAGTGCTGGTTTAAGCAATATAATAATTACTTGAAGCGAAGTCGATGAAGTAAAATCATCCAGGGCGCTAATTTCCCATAGTCAGTCATTTCAGGATTCGACGTGGTTCTCAAAATTTGCCAAAATGGATATGCGTCAAACGTAATGGATAAGAAGGCCCACATAAACACGACGATGATACCGATCTACTTTGCGTGCAGTTGAATATAAATTTAGAAAACGACGTTTTGCATATTTATATCTGTTATTCTCTTGATCTTCACTTCGGAAATATGCCTTAATGTCCATGTTGAGTTGCCCAAAAGCTTGCTGTAGTTTCGTGGTACGTTCTTAACAAATAAATGTATTTTTGAAGGATACTATCTCGGCGTGGATTTTATTAATACATTCATCAATTTGTACGAATCAAATGTGGGAGGAATAAACACGTGAAGATGTTTTTAAAGCGAATTGCACAATGGGTCGGTTATTCAGATCGACGTTGCGATGGCGTACATTGTTGTTGCACTAAGTTTGCATTCAGACACTAATTAATGTCAACAGAGCGCTTGCCAAAAAGATGCAGTTGTTTAAAGGATTACCTGCTTGGGATTTTGCTCGGGACACTTTGGAATGCTGAGATAGTTTCGGGCGCAACATGAAATGTAGCATACTAGTGCCCAATGAATGCAAGGATGGAAAATTTGGAATTTTCTGAATTGCAGATAGGACCAGAATTCTTAATCTCTAATTATATGGAGATAATAGGAAGATTTCTGTTCCTAATTAATCAGATTAATTGCGTTACTTGTTTGACTTGTCACTGCGCATTGAGCATTCAAAGGAAAATAGATTTACATAGAATAATATTAAGTTACTATTTGTTTAATGCACAAGAAAGCAAGTAATTTAAGAGCTTTGATTAGGGAACATGATTATATTGTTTGTTTTTGTAACTACAAAGTTTTGATGGAAATGCAATTATTGACATGCTCGTGGACCCTGGTGCTTAATTGCCTTTCTATTTTATTTCAACATAGAGAAATTTCATCAACTAGCCATACAAGAAGTAAACTGGCATGATGTTTAACATGCCAGATTCCGCTCCCGAAAGCACTGCTTCACTTGAACACTTCTTCTTTTGAACGCTGTAGGGAGCAACATGTCCTTTTCCGTTTACCTATTTCCTCCACTTCACAATTCCGATTGGATCAAGTATACAACTATATAATATGTTCGTTTTAGATCGATGCTTTAGAATAAGCACCTAAATTTGGGCCAAAATTCCTTAAAAGTAAGGAGTTTTAAAGGTGGAGCTTTCAGTTATAAATTTTTAAAAAGCCCTTTTGACAGCAACCTAAAATTCAAATTCCAAGAATATTGTAGAAGAGTTTGCTGAATCCTAGTTAAACAATTTTACTAAACTCCTTAATGCAATATAATTGTCGCAAAATGTAATTATATCGCACATTTTTTTTGCTATTGAGTACAATTTCAATCAAAGTTATTTGAAAACCTAATATAAACCAAGGCATATACTATCAAATACAAACAATCAAACAACACCAATGATATTCCTATTCATACATGAAATTCACCTCCATCTAACTTCTCATCACTTAAATTATTCATTATCCACAAGGCAGTATCTTCACCAATATACAAGAAACCAGTTAAAAAGGCAACAGATATGCCAAAAACAATACCAGCAATCACATCAAGCAAGTGATGTCTACGTAACAATACCCTGCTCACACAAATTGCAGCACACCAGGTAATAATAAATGCTTGCAGCAAAATTGACAATGGATGTAACCACATGAAGAAGTACGTGATGAATACAGCTCTACTTGCATGACCTGAGGGAAAACTAAAAACATCTGGGCCTATTTGTCCTAGGGCGTCATCCACATTAGCAACTGGGCGTCGTCTTCTGGTATAGGCTTTTGTAAATGCTATAGAAATAATATCCAAGACAAGACCCAGCAGAATGTTGACTTGCATTTGTATCAATGATGTGTCATTGAAAAGCCAGCTGAAGCATGTCCAGAAAGCAAACCATGGAATACCATGGCAAGATATCTAAAAATATCAATTATTATGTGAGTATGATCTTTCAGGAATATCAATTAAATAAATATTTGTGGGATAACTACCTCTAATCCCTTGAAGTAGGTTTTATATTTATCGACTTGAATGAATTTGTTGGCAAATTTAATGAAATCTTTGGTTAATTCGACGTCCTTATCAAGAATCTTCTTGATTATTGGAGGTACTTCCCTTTTGGAGGCCTGAAATGTATAAATTTAAGTAAAATACCAATTACAAATGAAGAATAACCATTTTAACCAACCATTTCAAGTGAGCGGGATACAAAGGGCGAATGAATGTAAACGTCGACTAAGCTCAATGTAATTTTATCATTCCACTTAGCTATACTTATCGATTCAATAAATTTTAATAACAAATGTAGTTTGAGGAGTGCAGCTAACGCGTCCCCAACAACGCACCGAAAAATGCTAACATGAAAAATCACGAAATTGCGATGTATCACATATACTGATTAGTAAGTTGCATACGGTTAATACGTGAATTCCTTGGCTCCGAATCCAGGCAATGTTGACGCCTACTTCGCACTCTACTTTGGACTCAGGGTTCAGCTCAAGCCGAAAGTATCGGGTGCAAAATAGGCGGAGCTTAGGTTATAAAATTTTCAAAAAAGTCTCTGCGCTCAAGAAATTGATACACAATAATGGGCAGTAATGTATAATTTTATTATCTACATACACATTGCAACGTAAGATGAGCTATTGAATTGCCTAATTAACAAGTTTCACTGTTTCTCACATTTATCTCATCGATTTTAATCGACGTGTAGTACCATTTACAAATTGCTGAATTCCATTTTGGGTTGATATTCCCCATAAACATTAGTCGACGTTTCGAAGAGTCTTGTAGCGGCTTGAAACGCAGACATATCTATACCCGGCTGATGTGTGCCCATCATGTTTCCAGGTGCGTTGATTTGCATATTCCCCAAAATCAAATCCCTGCAAAGCAAGGAACAATCAGCACGTGCAATAAATGCACCCCCAGGCGTGGCGTTCATTAAACAAGCATATCGAATGGATTTCCGCGAATCAGGCAAGCCTATTAAATCTAGGTTGTTATGACTGCGCGCAAGTGGCCCTTCACGCTTGTTTCCTTAATGGCAGCGAAGCCCTGGCGAACATTAACGCGACGATTAGCCGAAGAACGCGTCTCGGCTGCGCGCCCAGCGAGAATAAACTGTCACAATCGCTTAAATCACGTTCCGTACGCAAAACGGCGTTCGATTTTATTACTGTAGTCGTTTTTACTGCTGCACATGGCGGCGATGCATACTGTCGGGGCGCATTGCGCTGATTTCCACGAAATTCATCGCCAGCTATGACTAATTGGTCTTTTAAAACGCGATCGGGAGCTTTTGGAATTTTCAGCCACTACGAACACGACACTTTATTTACAAGGCTGGATAATGGAAATCTAGTTTGGACTAGATTGGCATGCAGTGGTGTTGCGTAATGTCAGCTTTCTCAGTGCTGGAAAATTCGTACGTACGGTCTGGTCTGAGGCGTTCTATCCCTTTGCCTACGATTCTTGAACCAGTTGGAGACCTGCGTTAGTGTGAGTCCTGTTCTTTTCGCGAGCGCGCGCTTCTCGTCCGGTGTCGGGTAGCGATTCCTTGAATAGCACTCTTTCAAGGCGGTCCTGCTGCGTTCCTTGAAACAATACACCGTCTCCTCCCCGTCCCAGATAGTCTTGGGGAGTGGGTACTTTTTGCGAAGGCGATATTTGTCAACAGCACCTTTAAAAAGCCAGAAATTCGTAAACATCCCAGACAATACAAGCAGCTAACCTTATTTCTAAACTCTCTCGTAGCGACTTTTAGAACAGGCATTCAAAATGAAACCGAAGCAAGCGAAAAAGAACCAAACATCTCAACAAACCTAAGGGACGTCCACGTACTTTTTCCGCTTCTCGATAATGCGCTTTAAACCATAGCGTTTGCAAGTCAGAATGCCATCGGGGATGAAATGCATGTGATTCCAAAATGGCGTAAAGTTCATGGTAAGAGCCGCGATGGAAAGCGACGGCGGCACGCGCGCGTAGAATACTCTCGTTGCCGCGCAACAGCTCAGACGGCGGCAGCGACCAGAGAAACGTCGCCAGCCGCTCAATATTACCTCGTTGATGCAATGATTCGCACATGCATTCGACCTGTAAACAATGCAAACATTGTTAGAAATGCAACAAGCAGTATCGGCTTACATGAAGTGGACACTTTGCTGCAAGTCCAATTCACTTTTTTTATTACACCAACAACCTGAAACTTATCAATGAGTGCTTCTACGCATTTTTTATTGTAATATCTTGTTACGATGTTGTTAGAATGAAAGTTGGTTCCTGCAAACAATTGTTATGCGATTAGAAGTCGATTGATGTCGCTGTTTTGTGAATGAACTTGTTTGCAACGTGATAGGTTGCGCTTGGTTTGAATTGGACTGGAATTGCTTGATGATGAGTAGAGATAATTAATGATTTGTTTTGGTGTCATAAAAAAGCATCTACTGGGAATATATTTACATTGAACACAATCAATTCCATGTTCAATTTGTGTGTGTAGGGAAGAAATTTGAGAAAAATTACTGCACGTGAAATAATATGCAAAAACGTGTTGATAACTTGTGAGCTAATTGAGGAAAGTGGAAAATTTTTTCATCACAGTACTCTCTAATAAGTACTTAAAGCATAACAGATTCGAAAATGCTCTTTTTTCTGGAGTAACTAACTTAAATCAGCAATGATTGCCGATTAATATGATTCTTCTCCTTCTTCACTTCTTCAAGAAAAACTTTAAATAGCTACTGCTTTGTTAACGCCATATATACAAAGACGATATTTTTGTAACAAACTGGTATCTTTTATGGATTCGTGCAAATATAGTTCTTAAATATTTAAACTAATTATTTAAGCTGATATTAATTAAATTCCGCTCAACTCTATCTAAATCTGAGAGACTTTGCTTAGTTTTTCGTTAATATTTGCATTATTTACACAAAATTGGAATTGAATTTAACGTTATATTAAAGAACAATACTTAATGTGCAAATAATATGCCTTTTATTCTTGTAATCAATCAATTAGCTCCATAAATGTAGGTAACAATTTGCGATTCATTCAAACTTACTTGATCAGCCGAAAATCCTAAATTTTTCTTTCCATAACTATCCAGATTACTCAACTGAATATTTGCACTTGGTCCAATGCCTTTCTTCACATTGCCACCCCCATTGGTCACACTAAAATAGTCAATTTTCAGCGCTTCCTGATGCGCTGTTTGCTCAGCAGCCGACGGCGGATAAGTCTGCTCGTCCAACTTTTTGCTCAGCCCGAATCCGCCATACTCAATGTTCTTCCTATTGTAATCACTATCACGGTCCTCTTTAACACAAACGACACTAATGTTATTGTTATTCAAATTATTCACTGCGCCCAAAGTGTTCACCGCATGCATCGCGCTTGGATTCACTGCATAATCCTCTTTTTTGTGCGGCATATTGTAGTAGTCCTTTTTGTCTTTGTTCACATTGCTCAAATTGGAATGCGTCGCAAGCGACTGAAACTTTTTCTCGGCATAGAAAAACTCAAACGACTTGTGCGGCGTGGCGCCTTGGATTTGATTGCAATCCTGGGCATTGGACGGGTGTTGTGCGCTGCTGGGAGGAAATATAGCGTCGGTGTAGTAATTCATTGAGTTGGGAAATTGGCCGGAATCACTGGACGCACTTGAAGTCTCGTCAATTTCCATCTTTCACACGATGCAGGAGAAGCGGGCGGAGGAGAAAAGTTACATCTTCTCACTTGCTGCAGTACAAGTTGTCCGCTTGGTAAAACTTGCAATTCTGATGTGTATTGGGTGGACTACTCTTGTTACACTGCCACTGATCACATCATCACATCTGCCGCTCTGGTTACACGCGATAATTGCGCTAATCTGCGAATTAGACACTGCCGGTCGCACACGCTGCAGGTCACCACATCTTGTGCAGTCGTCGCGGCGAGGATTGCGCATGCAATGCGAATGCAACCCTGGCCTGAAAGCACACTGGTGCGCCGCAAAGCTCCGCCTCGCGATGCGCGTTTCATTCCGGGAGAGATAGCACCCTGGGTGAGGACCAATCCGGGCCTGCTGGCTCCGGGCGAGGGTAGGCGCTCGCCGCGATTGGAACAAGCTTTATGATGGAGAAATGCTTCGGAAACGTGTTTGTTGCCCGGTTGTACATAGTGATCACAATGCGCAGACTTGCAGATAAGCGCGAAGGAAACATCCCGATGGGCTCGGGTGACACTTTTTTCACACCCGATGTTACGATGCTGCCAAAAGCGGGGTTGCGAGGCGTCGGGTTTCAGAGACGGGAGCGATGTTGGATGCTTAAAAGTGGAGACGACGATTTATTATTCTTAGCTGTGATTATTATTGCTGTTTTATCGGTGGAAGGAAAAATATGAATGAAAAATTAAGCACAACTAGGGATATTTATAGAATGTTGAAGTTCTCTTCCAAAATGACTAATTTTGCATATTTGAAGTGAAGTGATCCTATGGATTTTCATAGGAAAGTAGGAAGTTAAGTCAACTAATTTGCCAGAAATGTCTTCAATTCTTTCCAAGCAATTGCCATTTCTGTAAAACATTCCCTGCACATGTTTGCCTAATAATCTTACAAGCACTTCAACACTTCAATTGCAGATCATCTGCTTGTCCGGCCCATTGTGCCAGCATCCTTTTCAAGTGCATTGACAATGCACCCAGGCATGCAAAAGGCAAACAAACACTCGTCGCGTTTATTGGAAAATTCAATTGCGTCGCATTGCGTGCGCCCTCTCATCCCCTTATTCTCGCTGCTCCACGCCCATTTCGCGACATTATTACACATCCACAATGTGCTCCGCTTCGAATTACAGGATTACACAGAGGCGATTGTTGTAATTTCTCCGCGTGCACACTGACATTGTGTGCGTTAAGCTGAAAAGGTTCATCGGAAGGTACCAAAGCATAGTAGAAAATTGAAATGAGCAATGTAAAACAGGGCCGCACTAAGCCAGGCACCAATCACCAAAGTGGTGATCAATGAGCAACATAGATTTTTTTCAGCTTCAGCTCCATGTCTGTATTTGCAGTTGCGAGAAAGCATTGCATCTATTACGACAGTGATCACAATTCTTCAACCTACATTTACCTAATATAATCCGGGTACTTGACAGCTACCGGGCTTTTCATCGTGTTCCCTTCATTGAGGACCTAAAAGCCCAAATGATGTAATAGCTGTCGATCCACTGCGATAAGCAGATTTGATGCCACACGTCGGGTGCGAATGGGCGATTTGTTGGTGGGTGCTGTTAGCACTGATGGTCTAAACTTGTATGCGTTGTAAGCTGCTGTTATCTACGTTGGGATCTTATGTTACAACGATGGGACACTTTCTCAAAGAAGAGACAAGTGTTGATAGAGTGCCTATTCAATTTGCTACCAACCACAATTGTGTTTTGGAATAGAGTGTGAGGTGTTCTTCAATGGGTTTGTAGAGAACCATCAGAACAACCATGAGTGGAATAGAAATCCACTGTGCTTTCATGATTTAACTCAAATCTAAAAAAAACATCTTTAATGCAACATGAAATGCACCTTCCTTTATGAAGTATAATTACAACTTGTGTAATTCTTCAGATTAGCCATAAAACCAATTTGATTTCCTTCAATTATTATCACAAATGACATGAGCTTACCAAATGCTCTTTCACTTTCCTCTTGTCACCATAATGATGCTTTGTTCACTTTCACTGTGTACGCCATAAACTCTTTTGCCACTGCTTTTGCTGCTAGGAGAAGTACAAGGGTGGTACACCTGCTTGGCCCGGATGGCAACCGCGCAACCCCAACGCGCGAGCATCGTTTGTGTGTAATTGAAATGATTTCAGCTCCCGGTGGAGTTAATTATAGGACGCAGCGTGTAACAGGAGCCTAACTGTATAATATATCATCGTTCAAATGCGTTGCGCTATCTGGAAGAAGATACCAAGCGTCATTTCAAATTCAAAGCCATATTGCTTTTGAAATTATTGAGTTTTGCTTGTCAACACAAAACATACAAGTACACAAATAAAGAATCTATATATTTTGCTAATTATAATAGTTGTAGATAGTTTATAAAGCAACAGAAAGTCGTTGAAGGTTGTAGGGACATATTGTATGTCACACTGTGTAAACTCCTGTAAAAAGATAACCAGAGAGGGATGAATTTAATCATCCTATTATATCGATATTGTTAGCCATGGTGCACGCGTGAAAGTGCCACTTTGATCACTTAATTAAACACCGCGCAAACATGCAGAAAACTGGATTTACTATCGACGCAGAATAAGTTGCCTACCTTTGTTACAAACGTAAATTAAAAGCTGGCAAATTAATTTTCTTTCATCTAGTTAAACATGTCCGCAGGTCCTTGCACTCATGATATCAGCAGAAGTCCGTGTGCAAATCTCGTTTTCATAATCATTTTTACGTTCTGTCATTTTTTAATCGCTGCTGGATTGCAATACGTCGAAACATTTGTAAACGTAAATACGTGAGTTTCCAACGATTGCAGGAGACAACCAACGACTGGAGATTAGAGCAGCTGAGATTTCTCTCAAGTTCCCTCGATGTGAGGGTAATTTACGGTAATTTCCTCGCGCAATGTTTATCACTTCAATGGGCACGTAGAAGATGAGTTGAATAAACTGCGATGCTTGCCTCAGTTGAAACAAGTTGGCTAATCAAATTGGTTTGAGACATTTCTCGGTAGTTGTCTACCGAATACTTTTACGAGACAGAATCAAATTTAATTGACTTAGTCATAAATTAGTTGAAATTTATTGCATATTTTCCCAAGTTGGAAATTGTCTTAAGTGTGAATGTAACCAAATACTTTTCAACTCAAGCTCAATCTTAATAACCCCTCGCATTTCTCGACCATGAACCTCTTCACGGTCCATTAGCAGAACCACGCTCGGTGGACAGACCCCAAAAGTCGTGTTAACATGCCCAGCAATTATTCACTCTGCTACCCCAATACGGGGTTTTTTATTTTGCTATTACGGGTTCCACACCATCAATAACTAGAGGTAATTAAAACGCAAAAATGTTCAAGGACAAGCTTTTTTGTTCGCAGCACATGTGAGCATGCTCCAGATAAGCTCATAATTAAGCATGGAGATTAATTTGTGGTATTCCTGGCTGGGTATGCAACCAAATCATCATCAATTCGTAATCTCAAATGACAGCAAAGCGTTGGAAATCGTCAGTACTGCTTTTTCTTAATCTCAGCGTAAAACAAGCAAAATGAATGTCGACATTTGTTGTTCTTACAACTCAGCACAATTTGTGTGAAGCACAATCAGCACTCTCCCACGGTGTCATCACTCGCGCAATAAAATCATCGACATTCGTCAAATGGAAGGAAGTGGTGAAAATGCGGAATTTTTCTATGGAATTCCACAGGAAATCGCATACCTCGATTGTACAAATGCCAAAAATTTACTTTATTATGCTTCTTCTGATTTATTACATTACATATTGTCCATTTCGGTAATACGCCTTTGGAAAGATCCCAACTTGCTCATTATGTATAGCCCTTTCTTGACTTTTGGAGTTACGCAACTGTAAAATTATCCAAACATACAAAATCATACTAACTGGCTAAGAAAGTGATGTTAACTTACGGTGAGCATTTTTTAGGATGCTCTTCACTATTGCAAATCATACCCTCACTACAATTATATTTCTGTCCCTCAATCTGGAAACTATTTTCTTCGCCTGCAACGCACGTCCAGTTTGGGACGCATGGTTTTTGAATGCAACTGAAAACAATCATCTTGCTTAATTTATTTATGGCATTATTGTTGTAACCTACGGTTGGCAAGATGTTGCCTTGTTGATGTTACATGCAAATCCACTCTGGCATTTGAACGAGCTCTGTCCAATGAAGAAAATGTCATCATTGCCACCTCCACATGTGAACATGGTGCCGCAAGCTTTCTTGGGTGCGATACAACTGAAATAATATTTCAAGCTCACTTGATATTGTTGCTTGCTACCAAGTAATTTCCAAGGGAAATCTTACTTACGCATCACAAGTAGTAGGAGAACCCAAATAATTGGAATTGCAAATTGTGTCGTTAGCACATTCGTATTGCTTTCCCATAATTATCACGGCTTTCTCATTGGTCCCATTGCACTGGAAGAAGGTTTTCAAGTTGGCATTGCAACTTTGTGAAATGACTTGGTCAAAACACAGAAGGAGAGGAAGTAAAATCGCAACTATGCAATGAAGAAATATGAACACATCGAGTAAAATGCATCTTAACTCATATAATTGTTACCTTTAGCAAGCATTCTGTTTTCTTGTTTGGATTTTCCAATGGGGAAAATACGAATAATACAATTTCAACTTGCAAGTTTATTATATACTGAGAAGGAATGCTGATTAGAAGTTTATCTAAAGGGTTTAGTTGCCAAACAAGCTGAAGCTTTGATGAAATCATTATTGACTAAGTGCTGTGATTTTTAATTGCCTTAATTGAACGCATTGATTAATATATCTAAAAATTAGTGATAACATCAATTAGTCATCGTGACTATCGTGACTGAGGTTATGACAATTGTAGTTAAAACATGGCAATGCGCTGACTTGTAAATTGGGACGCTCCCAACGAAGGTGTTAGCAAGAGCTTTGTTAAAAGCTTTGTAGTTCAAACCAAAATGAGAAATCTACAACCCTCAAACCATCCACCTCCACCCAAAAGGCTAGTGGTGGGAGGTTGAGCACGGTGTTGCTGTATAACTAGCATAGGGTATACGACCCCAGCTTACGATTATGAAAGGGATATGAATAATCGTGATCAACACATAATTTTGGCATACAGTATTCCCAATAATTCTGTGACTTGATATTGAACATTCGGCTTCTTAACTTCTATACTATCGGAAATAACGACCAGCGTGAACTTAGAAATAAGCGAATCGCCCGCTTTTAGGTCCTGAACCAACTCAACTGTTCGTATCTCTTATCTCTACACCGGGGCTCCTCTGATGTATGTCAAATCAGAAAGGGCATCTAATCCTCTATCTATTGCTATCAAAATATTATCTCTTTTTGATACAAGACCTACCAGAAATAAACGTTTTAAAAAATGTGTTTCTGAGAAAAAAGCCTCTTTAATTTACATAGCGAAATTAAAAAAAATTTACAACTTTTTATGTACCTCGAGCCTCATGATGTTTTAACACCAGGAGATAGAAGTAGCACACTGTGCATTACACAGTGTGAACAGAATCAAATCCGGTAATAGAGACTATATGGAAATAATCAATTTAACACCTGAAAGAGTGTCCACGCTTAAATTTAAATCGAAATGGAAATAATTGTTGAAATAATGCTAAATCATCACTAGTTTGATGATAAGCACGTGTCTAATTAGTTAAAGATAATAATTGGGAATAACTGCTTGAAACGAGTTTTATTTAACATTATCTGTATACAGTGTTCATTGTATGCATTTCATTTACATTTATCACCTAAATGTAAAAATATTACAAACTAATTATAGTAAAGCATCAGAAGAATCAAAGAAATGTCTAACAATTTTGCATTATATAAATAACAGTTCATTAATAAAAACGTCCACAGATAAACTATTACTCCCTTATCGTACCCCACTCGACATGATCTTCATCAACCCTAAACCAACCTGACATACCTTCTACAGGCCCTACATTTGTTGCTTTTTGTTAGTATTTCTTTGTTGGAAACTTTTGTCGAGCCACAATAAATAAATTCATTTGTGTTAAATACAATAAAAACAAAAGAGGCTCTCACAAAAGAATAACAACACTATTGTAATATTCGGCGTTATTTATAAGAATAATAAATAATATCCTATCATTACAATAATATGCCAGTAATCAGATGTAATCATTAGAATATCCATACATTGTTTACTGCATATCATGGCTATACATTTGTTAGACTTTATTATATCTTTGGTTACTAAATTAACTTTACGTTACAACTTACAATAGCCATTTATTTATTGGAAGACAGACCATGGCAACGTTACTTCGCTAGTATTTGCTTCTCTGAGATAATTAGCTGAAAAGTGTGAAGCGGAATTAATTTTAGTACGTAGAAATAGATTCAAATTGTTTGAAGTTATTGTAGTTGGCGTTGAGAGACAAATAAGATTTTTTCATTTCAGATGAAATCAGAAGTGACTTGTATTAAGAGATAGTGGCGAGTACAATTGCCATATTATCAATATATCAACATGTTTGTTAGTTTTTGTGAAATCTTTCAAGACTTTCCACCGTCACGCTGATTTGGTGAGATTCTCATTGAGTTCAACTATTTCAACTCATTAGTGATCATGATATCAACTTATTACTACCTTTCATTATCCTATACTACGTTGTTATTTATGTTTGAAATGACTATCATCATTTGGGCATTATTCAAACATTAAAAACTTCTCCTATCTAGTTTGTTATACAATTCATACAAATCAGATTATCGTAAACGACGACTCTAGTAAGTTTTGATTAGATAGACTGACTGCTTGGTAATTGTTTATCAAACTTCATGTTTAACTAGATTTCCTCTAAGTTTACTCCATGTTGTTATATTGAACCTTCTTGATTTTCAAATAGCGCCAGATGCCATATCCTGTTACAGTTCCAAGGACTGCAATGGCAAGTGTAGAACCAACTGCAATCGGAGCAGTCTCGTCGCGGAATGTTTTGGCGGAGTTGCAATCAAAAATGGGACCGAAACTCTTGCCTTTATACATGAATGATTGCAATTGCAGTTTGCGAAGGTAGACAGTGCCACGAAGGCCTTCTGGTGGTGTATCGTCGATGTTGGGCAGCAGAGTGATGACGGTTTCCTCACAGCTGTAGGATTTGCCCACCGGTGTTGGGAGTAACATTTTTTCATGGTATAATCTTATTACTTCACCTGAATCATTAAGTGTGGGAAAATTAGTTTATTTAATGTGGAGAGCATCAATCGGAAGAGATGAGGTAAGTGGGCTTCAGAGGTTATGAGTAGGTAGATGTGCAAACGTGTTTAGAATTGGAATGAAAAATGAAATTAACCATGGATTGAAGACTGATGTAGATATAGGATTATTTATAACTTACCATGACTGCGTATATTGTGGTAGAATGGAATATCTGTGCTTACAACGAGAGCCACATTGTCAACATACCATCTCTCACCTCCGGGTGTCTGGAAACAACGTTGAAAATGGTTGAGCATAGCACAAATCTTCTTTCATATTTTGACATTCTCTTTAGCGTAGACGTTTAAAAACCTTCTGCTATCATCCAGAAATGATACTTTGACATTTTTGCTCATGCTTACCCTAACAAAGTAATATCAAGTACCAACCCTACTTTGTTAACATCACACTAACACAACACAATTTCCCAAATGTCCACATAACGTAAGGATGAGTAATGAGATGATTTACCTTTGCAAAGTCAAACTGCAACGAGTATCCGGGCCACAGGATGCGCATCGTCGCTTCATCTTCGTCCTTACAGCTTCCCTCAACTGTCGCCTTTTCGGGAATATATGTGTCGCCTTGCTCTTCGCCTATGTGTGACTTGAAATTTATCTGCAGAAAACACCAAATCACAATCGCAATTAAAACATAACTAAATACAAGTAAATATGCAAATGGGAGAAATGGTGGAGAAAAGAAGGCATACTTCAATGAGGGCATCTGTTTTGAGCAGGATACAAGTAATCCCGCTGCTGTCCCGCACTCGGTAGTAGGACACATCCGTTGGTGGCGGCGTCACAGGCTGGTTAGCCGGCGTTACCAGCGACCCGCTGCCAGGGATTGCCGTCGACGAGCTGTACTTGGTAAGGCGAGGTTTCGATGTCGCCTGGTTGGCGAGCGTTAGGCTAGATGCGAAAGAAACTATCGAACCTGGAAAGCAACATTATTTAGACACGCTAAGTGGCTAATAAGAATTTAGTTTAGTAACTAACGTGAGAGAAATGGTTTAATTAAATTTATCGATTACCACGTTCACTGCTCGCGCCGCAAATAACAAGAGTAACAGGTGAGTTAACAATTGACAATCGCCTCGATGCAGAAATATTCATCTCTATTATCTCTATTATACCAATTGGAAATTTTTGACACATTGACCTAAATTCGCTTAAATCTAACTCGCTCCACAATTAATTATCAATTGTCTCTTCTTCCTTTTGTAATCTCTATTCGAATTTAAACTGAAATTTATACAAAATAATGAATTATTTGGTACTTACATATGACGAAACATTGCAGATATCCAATTATCGTTTCTTTTGACATTGTATGAGCCCCTTTACTAGTGTTTAATGCTTTTCGCTGGTGTTTCTTGTCGTGAAAATGTAGGAATCGTCTTAAGTTGATATGTTGGCGCCTTAGGTGTAATATTGCTCTCTGGTATACATGAAAGTGTATTTTGTGCGCCGTATTTTGTCGGTTTTATAAGTTTCTGTAATCGTGTTAATTGTGAACCTGCCTCACTTGCGGCGACTTTTGTTATTTTGCGACGTGGGCGCCTCGTCGAATGCAGCGTCGCGACGCCCGACGTCCCACATGCGTCCTGCCCACGCATCGGCGCGTTCATCCTTCGTCAATATTTGGACGTTTGCGCAGGAGTAGTTTCCTTCCGTGAGGTACGTGATTCACCTATTTAAATAATAGAATTTTATTTTATGTGGTACAATTAATTGTCGAGTACTCACACGTTAATTGGGACGTTATCAGTATAACAATGATGTTTATTATGGTACCTAAAGTCTGCTTATAGTTTATGGCATTTATTCTGCTAGAATTTTTTTAAATCTTCGAAGCTTTTTTATGATTTGGGTGAGATGTTCATAATGTTGCCTATTATGTTGGACAGAAGTTAGAATACTTCTAATTATAAGTACTTCTGTTCCGCAACTATAGAGGGCGATTATAGTCTAACTATGTTGAGTGCTTGCCACAAACTACTCCATCCACAGGAGGGCATACCTAGACCTATAAGACTATTAGATTTAGTTTGGCACAAATATTTTGGAATAAAATTATTTGCAATAAATATTTATTGCTTTTATAGCAACACGGTGATATATTTTACTGACAGTTTGCACTTTCAGTTGAAATCATTGTTTGCTAAAACAGATAATATATCTACAAATCACTATTTGTTTAGTTCCTTATCTGGTTCTAAACCCATTAGAAATAATATCTACAAACTGCAAATATTAGGCCGCATTTATAATTCTCAAATTATTTAGATTTTCTAAATTTCCTTCTAGATGTCTTCTTGTCTTCGGTGCTGGGCACAAGCAAGAACCGAACACTTGCGCGTGCGCGGTCACAGTCACCTTGCTCGCGACGTCACCGCTGGCTGCCACCAAGCAGCGACGTACGCGACGCCTTGTTTCTCCCGTCCGACAATGACCACTGCTTGATCGGTACGTCGTAGCACGCAGCCACTGTGTATGTGTACGGGGGCACGGCCATTTTGTTAAGACTGCTAAAAGTATGCTTTTTTGAGGTGTGTGTCCGCTACACGGGATAATATAATCGAGTGCTGTGCGCAATTATTATATGGGTGAGTTTGTTTTCGCTAACGCTATCATTTCGGCGCGACGACGGCGTCGATTCGGCCGAGAAAGTGGCCGAGGTGGTGCATGAACACGGCTGCTTTCGGCTGGACGGGGCCAGCCAGTCGACGGGCGCACACGGGCGGCTTTCACCGTGTCTTCGCGTAGTCACACGGGGCGCAAGAGCTGTGCACGGCTGCCACAAAGGTAGCCACACGTCGGCGGCGGCATCGAGGCGTGTAGTATCGCCGTCGAAGTAGTGCGGTACGATTTTATCAGCTCGCAGGATAAGCAGTTGTTATCTGTTACGCTTGTGCGTTTTTTCTTCTCCACGCGCTGTGTGCGTGCGTGTGTGGACAGTGCGCGCCCGTGTGTAGGTGTGCATGCGTCAAATCAACGCTCGTGGTGTTTATGTACTCTCTTAGACGGGTTTTTGTGAGTTTTGGGTGTTATCAAGAAAAGGAATTACGTGTGCGACGCTAGGCGCTCAGCGATGCATTGTGCTGTTTGAGTGACGGTAGCGTGTCATGCAAAGGTGTCCTAGGTAAATCAGGCAGGCTGCTATTGAAAATCGAGAGCATAACATATCACACCTCGTAGTGAATTAGATGTTCCTGGAATCGCGCTACCTACAACTGAATTCTCGCTCTCTTGTATGCGAATCGTGTCGGTATCACAGATTCCAACAATAGCATTGGCTGATTTTGTTTTTATTGTCGTCTGCAGTTGTCCGTGTACGACCGTACAACCCAAGCTGTCTCTTGGAGTGCATGAAATGTCTTGGATGCCTCGCGAATCTGATTATACCAGTGACTCATCATCGCCGTCGTCTTCGCTGAGCTGTTGAGCATGGGTATTTCATTCTATAGAAAGAGACTGGGTGCTGGCTACAGACTGGCAACCTTAGTTAAGCACTCGGGTCAACACTACCTACTTTCGATGTTTCAATTCTTCAATATTCGCAGCAAGTGTGTGAGGCGTTGCCAGTTAGCAGTCCAATTTGGAACCGAGTGCGTTTGCAGATATTATTTATTGGTCGCAAGTTGTTAGCGAGTGCTGGAATGTAGGAAAATTTGCAATAATGTCCTAATTGCATTTTATTCTTTTTCTTTATTTCCTTTTATCAAGCGGGGCGTACTAAATTCCTAGATGTATGCCATTTCAGAGGAAGAAGAGCAGAGACTACTGTGCCAATTTCACAATTTTCCGAATAATTTGCCAACGAGTTGAGAACTCACCGCAGCGTCAACAGCGTAAACTGGGAATGGAATGTTCCAATCGGATGATTCATTCTTGCATTATTCTAGAGATACTTCTATGCAATGACGTAAAGTTGAAATTGAGAAAAACTAGCTTAGAAGAATAGTTTATGAATCATAAAACAGATAGGTTCCTTTTTTCATCATTTTAGTTGTGCCTTGGTTCATAATTAGAATGTAATTAAGGTTCTTTCTATCTCTTTAGTCACCTTTAACGCCGACCTTAAGGCGCAAATAAAAGTTGCGACCACTCCAAGAAAACCTGGAAACTGGACGTAATTTATTAGATTACTACAGTATTGTTTGCGCCGATCTTTGTTGCTGTAGATTTTCGAGAGCAATGGTTTTACACGCTTTTTATGACTTCCATCTGTTCTTCATAGTCCCATTCGCTTGTGTCATTCATTAGAGTTCAATTGTTGGCCGGAAAGCAATAAAGAAATAACATGTGTAACGAAGTTAAACTTTAACGCGTTCAGATATTTATCACGGATAAGGATTAGATTTGATTAGTTAATATGTGTAAGTGTAGATAGATTGAATATATTCATTCTAGATCTGTTATCGAAATCTAATCCCGTTACGTTCAACAATTTTTCATTTACTTCCTTCGCTTCACCTTCATCACTTCAATTCCACTGCGCAGTTTGTTGCAATTTGCGAAATTTACTTAATTGCACTATTGCAACTTTGCCGGCTTCAGTTCATAGCGGTACGTGCGCCGAATTAAACATTAATTGCCTTTGTTAGGACAATGCGCTTGGTCTACTTCTAACATGGCTGGCACAGCTTAGTTATCAAACTAGTGGGCCAATTCTAAGCTGTGTTGGCAGAAACTTTGTGTCTCACTCGTTTACTGAAGGTAATACGCTTTGTTGACCATCTGCCTACAACTTCCTTTCTTTCGCTTCCTTCATTGTACCCGAGTGCGCAAACAAGGTTCGAACGAAGCCCTTAAAACTTGTGTGCCTGATCAACTTGAAATGTTTGTTACGTGTAACATGTTTCATACTCTACTTTACAAGGGATGGGATCAAAATAGGTTGGAAGGGAAATACATTTAGTGGAGTGAAACACACAAAACGTTTAGGGTTTTACTGGTTTCCACTCGATGTTTGCTTTGTTTGGGTCGATTTTATGTGGGGCTAAAGGTTGGAAAAGATCATAGGACTAATTTATTTTCCGCTTGACTATTTTAAATTGATAAAGTTATGTTTTGGAAACAACCACTTTCGATTGTACATGACAGACATGTCCACGAAAGACAAATCGAGGTTTATTATTCGTTAGTTTAATAATAGGTTTGTATTGACTTGAAAATCAATTGAAGTTTGATATTTCATCACTGATAGGAAATCAATTAATGGAAATTTTCAAGGAGTAAACAATTGCAATTGTTATGATTATTCGTATATGTTGTGCTTAATATTACGATTAGCTACCGTGTTTGTATTTATAAACAAAACGCGACGCGATTACGCGCTGCGGTTGCTAAATCGATTGTGTGCACCTGCGATAAATTAGAATAGTTGAGCGCCGGCCAAAAATACATCCAGCAGGACATTGAACAGAGAAATGCTTGCGAAATGCAGTGTCGTTTGCTGACTTCGTACCGACTTCATATACGCATTATTTTCAGCCATGTTGAAAAATCCCGCACATTTCGGATATAGGACAAGTATAGCTCTACCGTTTAAGAATGCGGTTGTTTTTTCGGAATGTTATCGTGTTTTTCACAGAGGAAAAACTCGTGTTTGCCATCAATTTAGTTCAGCCCGATTGATCGAATTGACTGAGGATTTATTTATAGATCAGATTTGACGTGTTTTTGGAAATGAATTATTGTGGGTGTTGGCAAAGTTACATCTAGGGGAAATCTAGGCGCGTTTGCTTGTTTCTTGTGGATTGGGGTTTAGAATAATCCGAACTGAATTTGTAGTTGGAACTTTGTTCATATTTATCTCCAAGCACGAAGCTTGGAAAATGGAGAAGCGACAACGAATTTCTAATTACCAGCTTACACGCGCGCGGGGTTAAGTATAAATGTCTAAAAATACATCAGTTTGCTCGTTTCGTAATTTATAAGCAGCATGCAGGAGATGCAGAGTCGCAATAAAGACGATTAAAATGCAGTTATTGTTATTAAAACTTGGATGGTTGCTGAAGAGATTTAATTTTAGATTTTCTATTGGGTTACAATTTGCAATTTCAACTAAAATCGAGTACTGCACATAATATTGCATACATTTTCCTTCAGATAAAATATTAATATCATATTTCATTAGGCTGTTGTTAATAATTATCATTTTCTGAATCATTCTTTCTGTAATTTTTCCAATTTTTGCCTCTAACACATGTTACTGGTGTTTGTTTATGTAAATATAGTAGAACTGTGTTATTTAAATTATCGCATATTGCTTCCCAATGTGATAATTCCATTTTCATAGGATGCTATTCAATCTCATAGATTAATAAAGTATTATTCTACTTTAGCGTATTGTAAAAGTTCACTAAGCTCACACATCATTCAGTAAATATCAAGGAATCTTTAGAAAACATATACACTTTAATCTCGCATGAAATAAAATAACGTCAATTGAAAAGCAAATAATAGGTGGTAATAATAAGTAGGTAAATTTATGTATTAAATTATTGCGATATGATGTATAAATAAGTAGAAAACAATGCAAAACGAAATTTGTGGAAGACCGTAAAAGCAATGTGATGTAATGAGCGTTTCACATTCAAACGCTTGGCTGATTCGCGAAATAAGTAACTGTAAGTGTAATCGAATAACCAGTGAAAGAAATCCATTGCACATGTTTGATTCTGACGGTTGAGTTCATAGTTAATATAAAGACCACTGAAATATTAGACAGTTTCATTTGTTTATTTAGTGATTCCACACAAGGGATTGTGTTACATTTCATATCCATTAAAGTCACATTTTGATAGTTTGTTGTGCTTTTATCTGGACTATTCTGGTTGTTTCACAATCGCAGATTGCAAACTGATGTTGCAATTTCAATGTTTATTATCTCATAAATCACTGCAATTTACTTCTCGTATGTTTTCGTATTTCATGTGCTCTTCAAACCACATTTATATTGTCCTGTTATGATCGATCGCTGCTAACAAATTAGGCACTTGCCTATTTATCTACAATCAGATCGGAAACAACCAGGATGCATTGACGTGCGCGTTCGCATAATTTATTCAATTCGGGTTCGTTACACATCGATTTACCTCACGATGGGACGACTTTACGCCACGTTTCATCGAATCCAATCGAATATTAATTCTTTTACGTGCGTCAGCACAGGGACTACGATGAAAATTGACAGTGTACTTTCAATAATGGCATTTTCAAGGAAATAACAAAAGAAAGCGAAGTAATTATGGGAGTTGAATGGGTGGAAATTGTATTTACCAACTGTCTACGCCAAGAAATGTTTTATTTCATCAACTTGTTTTTTTTGTTTCAATTTTTCTGTAATTAGTTGCTTTTCATTTGTTTGCAGCTAATGTGTGAGCTTTAAATCCAGTGGGGACCATGTCGGCTGCCATGCGCTCCACGCTGCAGACGGTCCCCGAGAGTCTCGAGGTAAGTCGAGGAGGCGCTGATTCGACGACTGCCGCCACCGCCGCCGCCAAGACACCCGTCAAATCCGTTGTCGAAACGACAAAGACGACGCGCTCCACGTTTAATTATCATCCGCCGTCGTCGACCAACAAGGTGCGAGTAAGTAAATGTTTTTTATTATTGTTGAGCTTGTTTTACGATTTGTGCAAATAGGTAGATCTCTTATAAATAGTTTGTGTTCTTGGACCGATGACATTTTAAATTCTATCTTCATCTGCATTTTGTCGTCGTTTTTTTTGCGAACTTTACAAACGCGCGTAGAGTTATTTGCCTGCTGCAGAAAATAAAGTAAATATTAAACCACCCAGCCATGCAAAAGCCCTCGACGAATCTTATCGATCAAAAGGAAGCTTGTTGTTGACATCTGTCGGATGACCTTTAGCCTTTTGCGCGCGGAAACAGGCCGCACATAAAATGTTCGACGTTGTACTTTGTAGGCCAAACGTCAGGCGATAGCGCAAATTTGAACGACACCGCCCCAACGAGTATACCAATGGACGGGATGATTAGTATCTAGTCAACTAGACACCTACTAATTAATTAGTTTGGCATCATCAACGAGAACGCTTCGACAGTACGCCGTTGTTTTCTTTGGAGGAATGTATGATAATGAATTTTAGATTCGAACGTTTAAGTCGGTGTGCAAACAGATACAGGCGCGCTGATGATGTTAATAAACAATTAACAATAACACCGATGGCAAATATTTGTTATTGAAATATCCTCGAATTAACTGGTTAATTGCAATTTGTGATGTGTTGCCGAGTAGGAGACTGTGAAACTGACAAACTCGCAATTTGCAATTAATTAATTAATTCAAAGTCGGTTTCATCAGCCAACGTCCATCCATCATTAGACGTTTTCCATTTGCACAACCTGGTATTAGTCGTTTACCCATTACATCCACGTGCTTGTTCGGCGGATAAAAACGTGCAGGCCGTGTGTGAGTACGCGAATTGCTGCGTGTTTCAGGGCCGTTTGGCGCTTTTATTGTTACGGTGATGGTGCTTGATTGCCTGGGTTGTTAAAGTCGTGCTGCGGTATTAATTAAGCGAATTAGCTGATTTTAAGTGCAGATCTTAAACGGTTCTCTCTATGCCAAGAAAAAACTGCATTTCATACTTTTATTCTGCGGTATCTTATTTTACGGACGCGGGATTTTTAATAAATTGCGGAGAACGCCTTAATATTCATACCATTTCAATTGGAAAAGTAGATTTTTACTGAATTTCTATATCTTTGACCATGTAGCCTGCAAGTCACTCGTGAAGTTATCTGTAATCGTAATCTACGGATTGTATTGACAGGTAAATAGTAAAATAAAGAAATAATATTTTTTAAAGCCAATCCATATGAATATATTTCGAATGGCCCAAGATTTGTTTTCGTTCTAAATTATATCATAACTGTTGCTTTTATTTTGATTGAACATCAGTATGAACTAAATAAATTAAACTTTGTTACTTTATTTGAAGCAGATCACTAGATAATATCAGGTAGTTGGTAGCATGTTTGCAAGAAGATAACTAACTTCATTTGTACTTGCTTGTGGTTCTATATAAAAAAAGCTAAAGTTCAAAATTTATGCTTGGGAAATACATTACAATTATGCATACTCTGTATTGAGATCAGTTTACTTTGACACTTACTGAAAATTTGTTGTTGTAAAAACCTTTTCGGCATGTTGCCTTCTTCAGTTACTTATCACAATTTGGTTGTAAGTTTATTAGCTGTATGTTTTTGATTTAGTTTAGTACGCAGCATCCACGATTGTGTCGCTGGTGCTGCACGAAATCCGCGAGGTCGCTGCTTAATTCGCGACCTGCGCGCCTCCGACGGGAGCGCCATAAAGACATCGAGGTCTAATGGTTACAAATCCTGGAAACTCTGGCAGTCGACACTCCACCACCGATCGAGCAACACCTATTGCAAGTTACTCTCCTCACAAATAATTCCGTACTTCATCATAAACCATTAGGACTACTGATGTCTAATACAATAGACAATTCAATAGTGCAGGTTCCAGAGCAGTAATACAAAATCATATACAATTAGAAGCAGGAATACAATATACCCCAATATAACTCCAGTAAAATCTTAGCTCCCATGAAAACCAATTCAATTAATAGAATACTAACTGTACACATCTTAGATACCACGGGAAAAGTAACGCTTTCTTTCACAGTGATGACGATCCTAAGAATCAAAAGACGTAACCAAGATCAACAAAACACGTGAATATGCGTAGTTTAAAATGCGGTATATTTATACAAGTGGATATTTTCAGAATTTGTTCTAGTTCAATCAAAAACCTAAAGGAAACCTCATATCTTACTGCCCAGCAAATGCAAAGCATCATATCATGATACTCATTTATTTCCAGCCGTGAGCGTAAACCTACCGATCAAACAGGATAAACTCGAGTTACGCGTTTTTCATAAAAACGCGCTTATTTGCCCGCCAAACAGCAACTGCATGCAGAGTAGTGAGTGATAACCGTTGAAGAAAGGAATAAATATCTTACGGTATGCGATTACACGCTGAGTACATATTTACGTGCTGGAAATGAGATTGGCTTGCACGGTTGAGTGTTGTTGATGCGTGTGCTGGGTGACTAAGCCATGAGATATTGAGCATGTGTAAGACACATAGCATGAGATCCAATGAGATTCGTCAGTGTGGCGGTTCATTCCTGGCGGTGGAGCAACGCGCGCGCGTCGGACCATCAGGGTTCTCGCTGCTTATACTTGGCGTTTGTCGCGTTCGGTGCGGTTTAGTTTTCCGTCGACCGGCGGAAAAATAATGTTGCTGCCGGCGACCGAGGAGTGAAAGCTAATTTTCGTGTGCGGCGACGTATATTGGAGCTTACGTGTTGCGTATCCTTCCGTTTGTAAAATCCTTTCAAGGCGATAAATGCTGTGACAATAAACAATAGTTGAGTTTATTAATTCAATTAGTTAATGTCTAGCTTGTTGCTACGTGTGCTAATTGTTTATATAACAACGGCGGACACTTTCAACTTTCTTTTAGTGCTTTTAGTGGTTCTGTAAAATGTGCATTTCCTTGGTATATGCTAGTTAATTGTTAACAACAATTTATTGATATTTTACTGCGACTGCATTCGTTTCTCTTGTCGATCGAATCTGTCGGTGCTGGCTGATGGCCTTCACAATGACATTAGGACGAAAATAACGTCAACAGTTACAACTATTGCACCTATACGAACAAACAACATTAATTACACAACAAATGAATTACAGCTGAACAGTCCACAAAATTGATTCTATTGCGATCATCTTTATTTTTATTTCTATTGCTACATAATCGCCAAGATTTCTGCGAAAAACCATCAACGTAACGTGGTCATCACCATGTATGAGGTGTCAAGCGTAGGCGGCAGTAAAGTGGATGCCGCCGCGGCAATTAGGCACACGCATCGCCCGCAGGAGGCGGTAAAGAATCAAGTGTTGAAGTTTTTAAGGCGTTCCAAGTCGTTGGCAAGGGCGCCTACCGCTAATGGGCATGCGAAGGATAAAGATATAGACCGGGAGGCAAGTAAAGATAGGTGCAAGAAAAATATGAAAGATAAGGTTAAGGATAAAGATAAACTGAAGGAAATTGAAAGGGAAAGAGATAGGCTTGCGGAACAGGTAAGGGATATGGACAAGAGTAGAGGCAACGAAACAGAAAAGGATGTTAGAGCACAGCCGAAGGCGGTTCATGCGACTTCCTGCAATGGGCATCATGTTAATAAGGATGCAACCAAGCGCCATGGTATGGTGGTGGCTATCGTGGACGGGTTACCATTTGTGGTTGGCGCTAAAAACAAGAAAAAGGTTTGGATTTTTTTTGATTTATTGTCATTTATCATTTTGCACATAAATTTAGCACTTGTTTTAAAATTAAAGTCGTGTTTCTGCCGGAAGTTATTGGAATACCAAGATCTCCATATTACTGGATTAAGGACGAGACGGAAAGTGAACCAATATTAATGTCGCACTATGTTTGACTAAATGAAATGTTCATTCGCAGCATTTCTTATCTTTTCTTTTTAATATTGTCTAGCCATGTTTATTCTTAATTCATCAATATTTAAATTATGCATTTAACAATAATACCATTCCAATTATAACATCTCCACACATTTTGCACATGTTTCAAGTGTTGCAATTTGACTACAGCGTTTGTCCAATTCGTTTCAATATGTACAAGTTATAAAAATGTCGGGAAATTTGCATTTAGTCAAGGCAGACTAATGAATAGGCCAACCTATCATAAGCAACTAATGAACTAACAAACTAGCAAAGTTTTGCTGCTATCGTAGTCAACGCAATGAGGGCGCACTTAATTCGCGCATCCATTCTATCGCTTATGCTTGTGTAGTCAAAGGAGCGGCGAATTTCTAAATTTAGCTTGCCGAAGGGTTGAAAATTTGAGGGTTTGAAACATGAGTGGTGGAAACACTGCGAGCTATGTACACCAAGGCAATGATATGCTCGCAATGGTGGTTTCAACTGGTTGTGAATGTTTGAATTAATTTTCACCGAATTTCCAAAGTGTTACAACGTTCGATAAATAATGGCACATCAAGTTCTGCGTGAATGGATAGATTTGCCTATTTACTGTCATTCGAACGGTCGACAATTCAACGTCGATAGAATGCAAACGAGCGCAGGCATATCGAGTGACTGCGAAATATTAATAACAAACGGTACAGGTCACCGCCGATGCCGAAGTGACGATAACGATGTATGAATAACAATAGAATCCGCTGAGGTTTTTAGTTGGGTTTTGTCAGCAAGCAGCGGCGATTGCGAAGCACGCAGTGAAGTTGCAGTGAGGTTGAGTGCAGTTGAACGAAGTTGTTTGGATAGTATCGGAATTTGTGGCTGCTATCGTATGAAATTTCCGGGTGGGTCCTTATGTCTTGTGTGCTTACTATGGTCATTGAGGCGGATGACATGGGGAAACTGTTTTCGCGTGTCGGCAGGAGGAAGCAGGACTCGTTCGACTTGGGACGACAGGCAAATGTTGCCACGAATGCGGAAGGCGAGTTTGTCGTGTGGTGTAAATGTAAGGACTGTGCACCAAATGGTACGAACTTATCAATCGGGGATGCTGCGGATAGGAAGAATAGTACTCCGTGTATTTACGCGTTGTATAATTTGAGAAAACCGAGGAAAACACCTGTAAGTCCTGAAAATTCGTGGAGACAAATATTCGATGTTTGTCTGATGATGGTACTCGTCAAAATGCTATAATATGGTACCAAAGTTACCAATAAAAAATGTAAACATACTAAAGTGAGGATTTGTAATTTGTGCCAACAATGAGTACAATGTGTTGCCTACCATTACATAACAAAGCTTGAAAAACTACACAAAATAACCAAGGAACTTGTCGACTACAACGTGTCATACCTCCCTCCTTTCGTATTAAATATATTTAGCAGGTATGTGCACATTACCGAAAGCCTCGACTCCCTTTGCGTTTAGTAACTTTTTGTGTTTTTTTTAACCATATGCACCGTATGACCTTGCTTGGTTTCACCTACCTACATATTGATATTCATTACAATACTCAAAACATTATTTAATACGATCGTATGGGATAATTTACGTTCAGTGTTTATTCTATGTTTATCACCGGCGCGACTCAAATCACCTGCTAAAAACGTTCGGCTGGGTTTATTTCGGTTTGGCTATATAGAGTAATTTTTTAATTTCCCGTACATTTGATGGCGGTCAAAAAATTACTATTAATAATTTATCATCTCTAACCATGATCCCAAGCGAGATAGTATGGTAATTTGTATATTGCATAATTAAAAAAACATTTAGTCATTAAAGGTCTAGGCTATTTAAGCTTGTATCTGGGTATGGTATGACCTAGGAAAGTGAACAATTTTCCATTATTCAGAAACCCACGCAATGCTATAATGTTCGAACATATTTCACTGGTCTCATTCGCATTCGTTTGTCAGTTCCGATAATATCTGCTCATTTTTAAAATGTACGGAGCAATAATAATTCATTGGATATTGACATTGGCATTGTGTCTAAGTGGGCGACAATATTGATAAAGCTCTTATTAATTATAATTAATTAAGTTTAAAAAGCCAGGATGTTTTAAACTTTATTTCGGAAGGAAAGTGGCGGATATGGCACCGTTCTGTTTATTGCAAGTGAACCAGGTGGATATTGTGAACTCATGTAGCATAATTAATTGCCACTGCTGCTTAATATGAGACGTTCTTGTTTGTTTTACATTTACATTATAAAATGGAAGCAAAATAAAGATACCGTTGAGTTGGTCCCATGTTAATTCTGGATAACTGTTGTGTTTTGACTTATTGTAGGTCGTGAACGACAAGGTTTAAACCCATAATTTTACAACATTCAAATTAATAATTTT